>BQNB010132755.1:0-18574 GCA_026074375.1 Tanacetum coccineum
ATTGGAATGTTCAAACAGATTATTATTTAAGATTTCATCAGTTTGACCATTTTGGTCTGATGAAACTTCAGTTTCAATGACAACTGGTTCAGAACTTTCATAAGGTTCTATGAAGGACACAACATTGCTGTTTGTTTGATACATTTGAGAAGGCTCATAAGGATGAAGATATTCATCAGGTGGATATCTTTCATTTTCAGCAATGTTGATGTTGTCAACTGAAGGTTTTGATAATTTGATAGCATCAGGGCTTTCATCAAATGTGATATGATAGGTTTCTTTAGTTTTTTGTCTTCTAGTATTGAAGACTCTGAATGCCTTGGAAACAAGTGAGTATCTAAGAAGATAACCATCATTAACTTTTTCATCAAATTTTCCCAAGTGATCTTTATGATTGTGGATGTAAACTGGATATCCAAAGACATGAAGAAAATTGATGTTTGGGATTCTCTTATGAAAAAATTCATAAGGAGTTTTTAGATGTCTTTTCACAATAGTGGATTTGTTTTGAGTGTAGGATGCAGTGGCTACAGCTTCAGTCTAGTATTGTTTAGAAAAGACAGATCCTGAAAGCATTGTTCTTGCAGCTTCTATAAGGGTTCTTATTTTCCTTTCAGCAACACCATTTTGTTCAGGGGTGTATGGAGATGAAAAGTTTTGAGAAATCCCTTTTTCGTCATAAAAGTTGACAAGAATGCTATTCCTGAATTCAATACCATTGTCAGTTCTGAGTTGTTTGACTTTAATGTCATTTTTATTTTTAACTCTTTTGATGAAAGACATGATGGTTTCAGGTGCTTGACTTTTCTTTTCAAGAAGTATACCCAGGTGTACCTTGAGTACTCATCAAGAATGACAAGGGTATACTTTTTATGGTTAATGGATCTAGGAGTCACAGGTCTAAATAAATCCATGTAAATAAGATGAAGACATTTCTTGATAGAAGATGTCTGTTTTAATTTAAAGTTGGCCCTATGATGCTTTCCCCTTTCTCATGAAGAACATGGTTTATCTTTTGAGTAGACAAGTGAGGGAAGACCAATAACAAGATTTTGTTTTGCCAGTTTTTTGTTTGTTTTGAAGTTTAGATGAGTAAGTCTTTTATTAGGAATACGAAAAGTATCGGTCACTTCCAATATAGTTAGTCGTAGCTCGTAGTAAGTCGAATATGTAATGTTAGTAAGCTAACCAGGCCAAAGACACATGGAAAGCCCATAACCAAGCCCATGGCCGGTTATAGCTTAGAGTATTTATACCATCTCCATACATGGAGAGAGTGTTGGTTGGTTCATTTTACATACATAATCTAATCTTTCTTTCTTTGTTACTTTCTTTCACTATAACCATCCTCCCATCCACTTTCTTTCTCTTAAATTTCTTCATTGTTATTTGGTGTTATAGATTTCTACTATTCTACAATTGGTATCAAGAGCCATGGCGTGATTGGTTTGGTTTTGTGTTTGTTTTGTTTGCTTCATTTTTTTATCAAACCATACTATTTTTTCTTTTTTCGAAGCTCTATTATACACTAAAAGATCATTTACCTTGGTAAATCTTATCTAGTATTTTTAGGATATAGGTGTACAAGCTTAGAATCAAAGAAAACATCAATGTTTTGTGCATTTTTTGTATTCGAAAGTCTTAGAAAGAACAAATCTTGATTTCAAAAAATTTGGCTTAAAAACCATAAAGTTTGCATTTTTAAGGTACTTATAGGCTTAGTAATACTAGTTGTATAAGAAATTTTGGGAAAAAACGATCAAAAGTGTGTCTTTTTGTGTTTTGAAAAATCTTAATTTCATTTTGTTGAAGGCGAGTTAATAATCGCTTTGGTGAAGGAAAGTTAGCAATTGCGTTGGTGAAGGCGAATTAGCAATTGTTTGTCGAAGGCGAATTAGCAATTGTTTGTTGAAGGCGAATTAACAAGATTCTTTGCAAGGCGAATTAACTAGTTTCTTTTCAAGGCGAATTAACAAGTTCTTTGTACAAGGTGATTTATCAATTTCTCTTTGCAAGGCGATTTAACAAGATTCCTTCACAAGGAGATTTATCATCTTTCTTTGCAAGGCCAATTAACAATTTCCCTTTACAAGGCGTGTGGAATCCTATAATGACTCCATAGATCGTTATTAGGACTCATCTAGGGTATGATAACAACAGCTTCGTACTATTCTTTACTAGCAGCATTAACTCCTTCAGCAGCATTAACTGTGTACTAGCAGTAGTAACTTTTGTACTAGTAGTAGTAACTTTACACTAGCAGTAGTAACTACTTAGCAGTTTTTCTTCTAAGTCTCTGAGCAGTCTTAACTTCTAATAGCAGTAGTAACTTCCTCTAGCAGAAGTAACTTTCTCTAGCAGTAGTAACTTTGTACTGACAATTGTAACTTCTCAGAGTCTTAAAACTTAGCCTATTTTCATTGCAATGCTCCCGCATCACTAACTTAGAATGGAGCAAATTAAATCAATAAGAACAGTAGTCTTCTAAACCGCATCAAGAAGCTTTTACTCCTAATAATCCTTCCCTCAACTTGACTATACTCTCCAAAATTCCTCAGTTTCTTCATGTAAAGGTCCTTAATCACCAAGAGGATGCTTCTAAACACTTTATTGATTCTTAAGCTGTTTTGTGAGAAGTTTAAGAAGCTAATATGCCATTTCACTGAAATGATCACATTAAAGCTTCTTGTTTAACATATCAGTAATTGTAGCAGGTGTAAGGGGATATCTCTTTTCTACCAGCATGTGAATGTGCATATGTTGCATCTTTAAGGAATGAACTCTACAGAACTCATATAGTTTCTAATCTAACACTCTGTAATCCTATTGATTCCTCCAGAATCTATCTTCAACATGTGGTTCAAACATTGTCTTTAAATCTCCCCATATAATCAAATCTAAGTCCTCTACTGGTCTTGTTGATCCATATTTATCTTTTACCAATTTCCATAGAGTTTCAAAATCTTCCTTGTCAAAACTTTTGAGCATATGACTAAAGACTATGTACATCTTTGAACTTCCATCAGCTCTAATGATCTGGTAATAGTTTTTCTTTCCTTCTTTATGAATCTTCTAGTCAAAAATGATCGGAGGTTTAGTAGCCAAAGGAATAGCATCAATTGCTACTTCCTCTTCATCAGGAACAATTTTCATAAGCTCTTTTATCTTACCTGGTTCTTGATCATCCACCTTTTTCGTTTTAGTAACCTCTTGTTCTAGCTCATCTCCTGCTTTTTGAACTACTTATACCAAGTTGTCTCTCATTAATCTACAAACCAATTCACCCTTTGAAAGCTTTGTCAAATAAGTCTCTGATAGAATTCAAAGTCTTTAGATTTCAAGTCTTGTGCTTCCAACCTTCCCTGTTCTTAAGGTAGGTAATCATGGTCTTCTTCTATTGAGTTGTGGTTGGTGGTTTGTTCCTCTTCTCTTTGCTCTTTTTAGCTGAAAAGTGCTTTCTATTTTCTTCTAGGAAGTGCTTTACAATGTGGCTTTTTGTTAGCAGTGAATGGCTATGTTCTTAGCTTGCGTCTTTGAGACAATGATAAACAGCATCAAACCTTATCCTAAATATCATTCATTCTTCAGTAAGGCTATATTGGTTCATCTTTCTCCCTTTGAAGTCTCTCCTCTTCATTAAAATCAGCTTGTAATCGATAGATTCTTGTTTCATCAAAACTGATTGATCTTTCTTCTTCAAAGGCTCTCGGTTCTATATTCTCTTTGCCTTTGTTTGAACTTTTGCCTGTGATGGTGTTAGGACATTTTAGTTGATGTTGACGGGTACCCAGTCAAGGTAATGATAATTCTTGCATTCGAGTTTGGAATTATAGCAGTTGATGTTAGTTGTTAGCGGCACTAACCTTGTACTGGCAGCACTAACTGGTACACTTGGCTTTCACAAATTTGGTTACTTTTACCTTGGGTTTTGAACTTTTAACCGAAACAAGTGCTTGAGCAAAGTAATTCATACGTCAAATTCACATCTTTTAGTAGCAATTCGCTTTTTTTGCTAACACTATCACAGTCAAAGTCATTCACATCAACATATCAGCTCATCTTGATCATTAACCCGGGTACAAGTCTTCATCGCTTCAATAGAATTTCTATCCTCCCTGTTAGGATTCATCCTACCTAACTTTCATCATCTCAGAGGATTACTATTAGCTGTAAGACCAACCTTTGTATAAACTTATTAGACCATGGAGTTCTTGACTCATTTTCAATTCAAGCTTCTTGACCTCCTCTTAAACTAACAATCTCTCAGCTTGTGTGGATTTGTCTTTTCCAAAATCATCACTCTTGATAGTAAATTGGTACTATTCCATCAATCCTAACGTTACAGACTATCGACTTACATTCGAGTGTGTTACCTCTTGCGAGCAGTGGATCCTTGGATATGTTTAGATACATTTCAAATCTATTTTGAGCAATAGATATCCCCATGGTTCTGGCGCCTGGGACACCATAAGTAGTTCTAGGGAACTAGAAAGATTCATTAGGTGTTGCCTTGGGATCTGTTCTTCGTTATGTTACCACTGTCTGCTCCTGCTTTTAAGCTAACAACCGTCAGGGCAGCCCTCACCAAATTGTCACCCAACTCCTTATAGACAGCCTCATCTGCTACATGTTTAGTAAGACCACTAGACTGAGGTATCTAAGTGTCCTTTCTCTTTGGCTTCCTAGGTTTTTGTTTTTTTAAGGTTGAGATATTGATGGTGATAAAAGTAGGTGTGTGATGGGGATCAGTAGGATTTGCTGAACCTTCACCTATTTCTGCTTGATCTTGTACCACAATTGTTTGAAATAATGGTGTTTCCCTTCATGAAAAACCTTTCCCTACCCTTTTCATATTCCCAAATATCTTCTTAGTGTGAGAGGGTGAATATATATTCTGTTGTGAGTAGGCATCCTTTCAAGTTTTTTATCCAAAAAGACTTGTATAAACCTTGGATACATCATAATATTCCACATTAATCTAGTTCTTCACCATACTTTCAAAAATGTATTTTAAAAAGTTAAACTTCTGGTTTGTAGCTAAACATGTTAATTGCAGATGATCGTGGTACTAAAAACACATTCCATGCAGTAGTCTTAGAACTTTAGGCACTGTAAAACAGTATGAACTCAGAAATTTTATTGTGGGGAAAAGAATGCCATATTAGTAAGTAAGATTCTGTGAAATTTACTTCATCCATTCTGTGTAAGATGTTCAAAGATGGTTAGAATTGGGTAGACAATAAACACCATAAGCATTTCTAGTTGAAGAACTCTTCATAGTTTGATCCGTTATGATTATCTTCTTTTCCATCCTTAGGGATGCAACATGTATTCCCCATTGACAGTTTTGCTTTGACCAGTAGACAGAAAGTTTCTTATGCGAAATGTATATAGTAGGATTGATCGTTAGTGCATATCTTATAGGATTTGCATTCATAAAATCCACAATCTGCTCAAACCCTTCACTTTTTGCGGGTTTAGACAAAAACACGACCAAATTGTAAGTATCTGCAAACTTTAAATCCAGCATTTGGGTGTGGAGTGTTTTAATGATGAATGATAAAATTGGTTGTGTTTATGATTAGAGGATTATATTAGTTTGATCGAAATCGATTAACTGGAGTGATAGAAAACCTTAAGAAGTATTTATGAATACCCCCTACAGCATTAACTTTCGTAAACAGTTAGTAGTTCTGCTTGGTAGCATTAACTTTTCAACAACAAGTAGTAAGTTTATGCCTGGCATCATTAACTTTCAATAGTAGTAAGTTTACGCCTAGCAGCATTAACTTTCACCAACAGTAGTAAGTTTATGCGTTAAGTAACAGATTAATTTTACTAGAGTATTAAAGTTTTATTGTAGCAGCATTAAGTGTGAGTCACTAGCATTACTCCAAATTCCATTCCAAAACTCATTATTTTTCTACTATATTTTCCTCTCTTTCTGCTTTTAAATCATTCACTTCTTCTCACTTTTTTATCCAAATCACTTGTCTGTGTTTATTCCACCATCTCCTTTTCTGTTTTTATTCTCACATTCTCTCAATTTCTTTTATTCTATAAAAAAAACTCTGTCAATTTTCTCTAATAACTAACTTTTCCATCATCAATCTAACACTTTTTTTCTTTGCTTTTTCAGCAAAATGGTAGCTACAACCCAAGACACACAATCATAGCAATTTTCCAATAATCACACTTATTAATTATACTAACAGTATAAGTATAACTAACAGTAGAGACAAATAACAGTATTAAGAAAACTAGCCGCACTTTAATTTACTTAACAGCAGAAATTTTAATGGACATGGAATAACAATACTAAATTCATACAAAAACTCTTACAAAACTAAAGAGACTTTATCTCTCATTAAAAGAATTTCAGGATTTAGCATTCCAATACTAGCAATCAAATACTGAAACCTACTTTACTATCAAAGCTTTTGTAGTAAATCTGCAACATTCTTGTCAGTCTGGTTATGACCATTTGAATAACTTGTTTCATTGCTCTATTCACATGTTGTCTCTTTTATATGCTTTGTTCTTTAAAGAAAAAACGATTTTTAATATGCAATAGTACTGTTATTATCATAAAGACTTTGGTATGAATACATTGTACCCATAATCAAGTAATTGATTCTGAATCCAAAGCACTTATCCATAGCAACTTGAAGTAGCCACATACTCAGCTTTTGTTGTGGAATTTGCAACCACTATCTGTTTCTTGCACTGCCATGATAGTAAATCTCCTTAAGGAATTGACACCTTGTTGTAGCTTCAATTAAGCTTGTCCAGCTAATCACTATCAGTGTATTCTACCAAATCAAAAGGAGAATCTTTTTTATACCAAAGGCCTAATTTTAGTTGACCTTTTAAGTACCTAAAAATCCTTTTAATAGCATAAAGATGTGAAACCTTTTGGATTGACTTGGTATCTAGCACAGGCACATACTGCAAACATGATGTCGGTCTTGAAAGATATAAGATCATCATTGAACAACAATCATTGACCTTTTCCACTATGACATCCACTTTTACCTTCTTCATCTTTGAGCAACACGATTTTGAGTTTTCCAATGGTGTGCTTGCCAGTCTTGACTTCTGTAAACCTAAATTTTTTATATTTCCCAACCTATTTATTTGACTAATTAAATATGCATTTTTCTTCTGTTGCACTTGTTAATCAAAAAGAATGTAGTTCTCCATAGAACTCATCTGACATTTTCATGCTCAACTTCTCACATGCTTTGCACGGCTCTTCTTTGTTGAATTAAAGTGATATATCAATAAACCTATGACCAGCAAAATATCACCTTTGTCTCTTTGATGCAAATAAGGTTTGTCATTTTCCCCCTTTGAAACTCATTGTCTAACAGATTAATGACAAGGTTTCATACAAGCTTAGGGAGCTTGGATGAGTCCATACAATGCTTTTTCCAACCTTGTACATCTTCAGAATGTTCTAGATCTTCCAAAAACTGAGGGTTAAAATACACACATTTTTTAAATCTTTCTCTAGAGAAATATCCGTTTTTACATCCATTTGATTCCACACAAATCTTTTAATGAGGCATATGCTAAAAATAGCCCTAATTGCTTCAATTCATGCAACCAGGGCCAAGGGACTTCCATCATAGTCAATCCTTCTTCCTGGTGTGTACCTTGGCGCAACCAATCTTGCCTTTGTTTTTATCACAATTCCTCTTTATCCTTTCTTATTCCTGACAGACCCATTTAGTGCCTATAGCCTTTTTCCATGTGGTAAATCTACTAAGTCCAAAACTTCTTGTAAATTGAATAGTAAAAGCTCTTCCTACATACGGTTCTTATCCGCTTGGATTTAATGCTTAATTACCTTTTTAGGTTTTCCTGTGATAAAAATAGCAAACTGCAGTTTGACGGTCTATTTATGGTTTGTTAGCTGTTGGAATAGTATAACAACAGCCATGTTCCTTACTTCTTTGACATGTTTCTTGTTTGTGTAGGCTGATTGCCACTCTCAAATCACTTGATCAAGAGGAAGATCTTTTTGAATTTTTGTAGTTAGAATAGGCTGATTGGATTGTTGTATCCAAGTTGTTTAATGCAGCTCTAATCTCATTTCCTATTCTCTTGTGCAGTCAAATATGTTTTACTCTTCCAACAGCAGGATATTTGGTTCAAATGGAGTTCACAGTTGTTTTTCCACCAACTGGCATTAATTCATTTTATGTGCTGAAGCAGTATTAACATTGTTAACATTGTTAGAGTTGGTAGTGGAACATTATCTTCTTCACATGATCAATTACTTTCACTATATTTTCTTGGATATTATCCATCTCACTTGAAGGTTAGGATCCCTATCCTGAGAACTCTTTGGATCTTGGGAACTATGGTGGATCCGGCGCCATAATGGCTAGCAAAAAGTAATCTCTTCGTTCGGTTATGTCTCCTTTCTAGCTTGACCCTGCTGCATTTCACTTGATTTTGTTACCTGCCAAAACCTTAGACTATGTCCGTAACACTTGGCTCATAAATCCTTGTTCTTGTTAGAGCTCAATATCAAATAGTAAATGTGGTCCACTCCCTGCAACATTAGGTGTACTTTCAATGAACCTAATATGCAAGTTTTCTTCCACTATCCTTGTTCTAATATTGATATTTAAGGCTTTATATTTTAAAGAGTATCCACAAAGAAACCTTCATAGCCTTACATCAAATTTTGCTAAGTGATTATGGTATTATGACTGTAAAGGACACTTAATGGTCTCATCAATTTAAAGATGGTGTTTATACCATAAAACGTTCCTTGGGTCTTGTTATGAGGCTTTTATTTACTAACACTCTATTTTTATACATAGAAGCAGTAATACTATTCTGCCAAAAAGTAGTTGGCAATTTAAAATAGCTGATGTCCCTCGCAGCTCAATTAGTGTCATTCCTCCTTTCAGCAACTCTATTTTGTTGAGGAGTTCTAGCTACACTAAATTGTCTCGAATTACCCTTCATTTCACAAACACTAATTCATTTATTGTTCTTGAATAGTTCCATTATCAATCTATCACCTTAAACCTTGTGATTTACTAGATTTAAATCTCAGTTATAAAGGACTTAGAATCAATAGTCTCATCCTTAGTAGTAGAAAGAAAAGATGTAAACTACTATCATATCTGTGACAAATAGGCAATAATTTTCTCCTAAGGGTTTTTACAATGTTGACCAAACATGTCATATGCCAACAACTGTAAAGAAAAGATGATTGAGTTCTCTGTTTGGTCGTACAAGAGACTTGTGCTCGTTTCCCTTTTGCAAGCCACACTAAGTTTGATTATTTTCAAAAAGTTTGGAAGGTAAAACTCATACAGATTTCTCTTAACCAATTTATTCATGGTTTTAAAATTTAAGTGACTTAGCCTTCTATGCCAAAGTTTAGATTCATCAGATGTGGCTTTGCACAAGGCAGTTAATACCTCCTTTAGGAACTATGTTCTTTAAATCAACACTATACATATTGTTCTTTCTAGGAACTTCTAAGTAAAACTTGACTTTCATCAATTAACTTAAAGTTTGGAGATAAATAATACATTCAGTGTCATTAAAAAGAACACTATTCTTTTTATCACACATTTGTGAGACACTAAAGAGATTAAACTTTAAACTCTCTCACAAATACACATTTTCAAAATCAAGATTAGTTTTAGAACGTTTTAATGGTACCTTTTCCTATGATTTTCCCTCCTTTGGGGTTCCCTCCAAAAGCAACATATCCTCCATCTATCTCTTCATAGTCGTCTAAAGATAGGAAATGTTTCAGTCATGTGCCATGCGCATCCAACTATCAATCACTCCTTTATTTTGTAAATCATTGTGGATTTTCCCTGCACTTAGATAAGCAAAAATATTTTTTTCTTTTGGGGACCCAAGCCATCACTGACTTGGATCTGCCTTATGCATCAATATAATCAAACTTCTTTAGGGTGATTGATGCACTGTTGTGTTTAGAAACATGGTCTAAAACTTTAGTCTTTGGTTTCCAAACCCAACAAGCTGAGGCCTTAACAACATTAACATTATTTCCTGAACCACATAACTTGCTTTTGGCTAGGCAGTATTACATTTGTTACCCTAACAGTATTAACTTTGATTAATATTACTATTTTTTACATGATGTGTTCTTTAATGTGCCTTTTAACAGTTTGCATGTGCTGTGTTTAGAAAGATATGACTTGGGTCTAGCAGCATTCACTATTGTTTTATGCATGAGAACATTAAATTTAATCTAGCAATTATTAACCCACTACTGCTGTTTTTGAAATATTTTGTCTAGCAGTATTAATAGATACTAAGCCAGACTTCATTAGTACTGCTCTTGGAACCATGCACTTTTTAGGCCCCATGGTTTGAGTATTTTAGCAAAATTTTTGATGATCATTTGGATTTGTTTAAAAGGTTCTTAACATCCTTTTATTTTTAAACGTTATTGATGGTAAATGCAATCAACTTGCAATGATCACAGCTTCACACCATAACCAAGCCTTATTAAAATCTCAAATTGCTTCTAGTCTTTGAGACAAATATTGTTTAATTTCTTTGTTTGCCTCTTGGATTGTGAGTGTTTTGCCTCTGTTTTCAAATGTTTTAATAGTTTTCCTAAGCAATTTTCTCTTGTTATTAGGTTATTTGAAAACTTTATCTTAGAATACTGGCTTACCTGTTTTCTTCATAGTTTTAGGCTTGTGCGACACATTTTTTTCTCATCTATTGACACTCAATCTTCAATAATTGGGGCATCTCATTGATTAATTGCTTTAAATATATATATTATATATATTATAAATATAATTAATAATATATATATATATACTATAAATCTAGAAGAGAGAAGATTGAGAAGAGAGGCAAGAGATAAGAGGAGAGCGTGGATGATTTGGGCGGGAGTGAGATGGTGGATGGCTTGTGGAGGAAGAGAGATGGCAGAGAGGGAGAGAGAGGATGATTGAGATTGAATTGCTATTTAGAGGGGATTGAAGTGATTGACGGATAATTGACGCTTGGTGCTCTGGTGTTGAGAGCTAATCAGTTGATTGGGAGCTGGGGGGGGTTTTGTTAATTTGACTCATGGTGGAGTGAAGTAGAAGGAGAGAGATTTTGTGTGAAGGTCTGCGTGGAGCTAGATGTATGCTTGTCAGAAGATTGGAGATAATGGGGTATTTTATGATTTTTTGTTATGAGAGTTTATTTAAGGACCAGGATTTCAGGGGATTGAGTGTTGAATTCTCTGGTGGTTTTGGTGGTGATGTGTGAGGCTTGAGAGAAATGGGAGAATCTTGATGTGATTTATTTCTTCTCTGATGACTTGTTACATCTGAGAGGACTGGAGATGAGTAAGAGGGGTCATTGCGAGTAGTTCGTTAAGATGGCGAAACTTTTGTTTTGTAGGTGAGAGAGGTCGGGCGTCGTGGACATTAGTTCATTTTATTTATTGTAATTTCTGTTTTTCGAGGAGAGAGAGTATGTTAGAGAACTACTGGATGTTTGTGAATATGACGTAGAGAGATTTCTTGGATGATTTGGGAAGTGATGTTCAGGCAGGGTGTTTTGATTATTGAGATTTGGATTTTCGATAGTGGGTGATAGGAAGGTGAGGATTAGACGAATGGACGTCTTAGTCTGGATTTCGAAACGATGGTTCATCTGACGGTAATGAAGGTCTTCGAAACTGAGGTTACTGCTGAGTGCGAGAGACTAGTCTGGAAGATGTGGAGGATTCGCGGGAAGATTTGATATAGGGTCATTTAGGTAGGAGTCGGAGATGGTAGAGTGTGGATTGGAGTAGAGTTTTAGAGTTGATATTAGTTTAGTCGCGTTTCTATGGAGAAACGGGGTTGGAGAGGAAAGGTAAGGGTAGCTTGAGACTGTTTTTGGGATGTGTTAGGAGTGTGCGAAGGAGACCGAATGTATAGAGTGAGCGTTCGGAGAATGAGGTACGTAGGTGATGCTGTGAGGTTGACGAGGATAGTTTGGGTGATAGGAGAGGTTTTGACATAATTGTTTAGTGCTTGAGTTCTGAAGAGTTAGATGTTTTTTGGAAGCTAGGGTTCGATGTGTGGAAATGTGTGTAGGGAGATGAAGATGAGATAGGAAGAGAGATGAGGAGGGGAATGTAGAGTGCGATATGTGATTATAGACTTTGTTTGATTGGAAGCCCCGTAGAGACATAGCGAGTTGACTTTTTTATGAGGGTTGTGCTAAGATGAAGATTGTCACGGTCGTTGTTGAAGAGAGCGAGAGAGGGATATATGAGAATGGCGTCTTAAAATGAGAAGGATAGGAAAGCCATGAGATCGCGCATGTGTCCATTTCACATCTCCTTTTTTCTGGGTTTAGTTTTTATAAGTTCTACCCTTATTTTTTAATATCTATTCTTTGGCCATCGTTCTCAACATAAGAAAATACCCCAGACATAACTTAACAACTTTTACAAATTCAAAAACATATGAAAAATTTAAAAACGCTTCCACACTTTGTTTTCCTAAAATTGCAAATTTGAGAAAAAACTTCGAAAATAAAAAAAATTCGAAATTTTATAAAAAATTTACAAAAAATCGATATTTTTTGGAAAATTCAAAAAAAATCGATATTTTTGAAAATTCAAAAAAAACAATCGTATTTTTGAAAATTCCAAATATATCGATTTTTTCGAAAAAAACATTTCTCAAATTTTAAGATTTTTTTTCTAATTTCGATTTTATTTTTATTTTTTCGACTTGTTTTTTAACAATTGCGATTTTTCGGAAAAAAAAAATGGAATTTTTTTTTTTAAAATTTTTGATTTTTTTTAAAACTTTGGATTTTTTTTGAATTTTAATATGTGTGTGAATTTTTTATATGTGCTTACTTTTTTAACTGTAATGCACTAACAAAATACGTTGTGAAGCGGTAACATTTTTAACTGAGATCGTATCTCTTTTTTACTATATTGCACTAATAAAAAACATTGTATGCAGTAACCTTTTAAACTGAGATTGTACTTACCTTTTTAATAGTAATGCTACTAACAAATTACATTGTGATGCACTACTTTTTACTGAGATGTACTAACTTTTATTTTACTGTAATGCACTAACAAATTACATTGTGATGCAATAACTTTTTAACTGAGATGTCTAACTTTTTTTTACATGTATGAACTAACCAAAATACATTTGTGATGCTAGTAATTTTTAATGAGATGTACTAACCTTTTTAATGTATGCCTCAAACCAACTTCCTTGTGAAGTCAGTAATTGATTCCCTGTGATGCAATTTATTTTAACTGTAATGCACTACCAAAATATATTGTGATGCGGATAACTTTGTTACTTCTTTGATGTTACTTACTTATTTTAAACTGTAATAATACTAACAAATACATTGTGATGCAGTTAGTAAACTTTTTTATACGTTGATGTATGACTTTTTTTAAATGTACAGCACTAACAAAATACATTGTGAAGCAATAACTTTTTACTGGATGTACTAACTTTTTTTACTGTATGCAAAAAAAAATGCATATCGTCCTCGACCTTGCAGTAATATCTGTGTGTAACTGAGATGTTACTAACCTTTTTAATCTGTAATGCCTAACAATACATTATGATGTAACACTTTTTAACTGTGATGCTCAAAATTTTTTAAACTGTAATGCAATAACGAAATGTTATTGTGATGCAGTAAGTAACTGTTTATACTCAGATGTACTACTTTTTTAACTGTGTAGCACTAACAAAATACGATGATGATGCAGTAACTTTGTTAATGAGATTGTCCTAATTTTTTTACTGTCATGCATTAAAAAAATAGTTGTGATGTAGTAACCTTTTTTAATGAGATGTACTACTTTTTAAAAGTAATTTCACTAACAAAATCATTGTTAGTAGGTAAATTTTAACTATGATGTACAATTTTTTTAATTGTAATGCACTAACAAAATATATTGTGATGCAGTAACTTTTTTAACTCAGATGTACTAAATTTTTTAACTGTATTGCACTAACAAAATACATTTTAACGCAGTAACTTTTTTAACCGTGATGCACTTACTTTTTTTACTGTATGCATAACAAAATACATTGTGCTGCAGTAACTTTTTTAACTGAGATGTACTAACTTTTTTTACTGTAATGCAGTAACAAAATACCATGTGATGCAGTTACTTTTTTTCTTCATATTTTCGAACTTTTTTTTCATGTTTTTGAACCTTTTTTCAAAATCTCAAAAAAACATCGATTTTTTTTTTCAAATTTACCAAATTTTAGAATTTTTTTTTCAAATTTACCAACTTTTTTTTCGAATTTTCAAAAAAAATCGATTTTTTCGAAAATTTTTTTATCAAATTTTCAATTTTTTTTCTAATTTTTTTTAAATTTGCGAATTTTTGGAAAAAAAAAAATTGGAAAATATTTTTAAGATTTTTGATTTTTTTAAACTTTCGGATTTTTTTTTGAATTTTAATATGTGTGAATTTTTTTTATATGTACTTACTTTTTTAACTGTAATGCACTAACAAAATACGTTGTGATGCGGTAACAATTTTAACTGAGATGTACTATCTTTTTTAACTATAATGCACTAACAAAAACCATTGTGATGTACTAACGTTTTTAACGGTAATGCACTAACAAAATACAGTGTGATGCAGTAACTTTTTAACTGAGATGTACTAACTTTTTTAACTGTAATGCACAAACAAAATACATTGTGATGTAGTAACTTTTTAACAGTGACGTACAATTTTTTTAACTGTAATGCACTAACAAAATATATAGTGATGCAGTAACTTTTTTAACTAAGATGTACTTAATTTTTTAACTATAATGCACTAACAAAATACATTGTGATGCAGTAACTTTTTTAACTGTGATGTACTTACTTTTTTTTAATATAATGCACTAACAAAATACATTGCGATGCAGTAACTTGTTTAACTGAGATGTACTAACTTTTTTTTACTGTAATGCACTAACAAAATACAATGTGATGCAGTAACTTTTTTAACTGAGATGTACTAACTTTTTTAGCTGTAATGCACTAACAAAATATATTATGATGCAGTAACATTTTTAACTAAGATGTACTAACTTTTTTTAAATGTAATGCACTAACAAAATACAAAAACTACGTCATTGTAAAAATTGACTCATGTACTAATTTTCAAATTTTTGAACTTTTTTTCAAATTTTTGATTTGAAAAATATGGATTTTTTCTAATTTTCAAAATTTTTCCAAATTTTCGATTTTTTTTTCAAAATTTTAAACTTTCTAAAAATTTTCAATAAAAAAATATCGATTTGTTTTTCAAAATTTCAGACTTTTTTTCATATAATCGAATTGAAAAATATCGATATTTTTTTTAACTTTTCAAACTTTTTTTCATATTTTCGAACTTTTTTCAAGTTTTTGAACCTTTTTTCAAAATCTAAAAAAAAACATCGATTTTTTTTTCAAATTTTCGAAAAAATTTTCAAAAATTTTGAACTTGTTTTCAAATTTTCCAACTTTTTTTGGAATTTTCAAAAAATATCGATTTTTTCGAAAAAAAATTTCTCAAATTTTCTATTTTTTTTAAATTTGCGAATTTTCGGAAATAAAAAATTTCGAATTTTTTTAAAAATTTTTAATTTTTTTTAAACTTTCGGATTTTTTTTTAATTTTAATATGTGTGTGAAATTTTTTTATATGTACTTACTTTTTTAACTGTAATGCACTAACAAAATACGTTGTGATGCGGTAACTTTTTTAACTGAGATGTATTATCTTTTTTAACTATAGTGCACTAACAAAAAATATTGTGATGAAGTAACCTTTTAAACTGAGATGTACTAACTGTTTAACTGTAATGCACTAACAAAATACATTGTGATGCAGTAATATATTTTACTGAGATGTACTAACTTTTTTAACTGTAATGCTCTAACAAAATACATTGTGATGCAGTAACTTTTTAACTGAGATATACTAACTTTTTTTACTGTAATGCACTAACAAAATACAATGTGATGTATTAACTTTTTAACTGTGATGTACAATTTTTTTTAACTGTAATGCACTAACAAAATATATTATGATGCTGTAACATTTTTAACTGAGATGTACTAACTTTTTTAAATGTAATGCACTAACAAAATACATTTCGGTGGCTGTGAAACTATCTTCTGTTACTTCGTCTCTTCGTCGTCCAGTTAGAGGTGGGTCTGAAAGTTCGCAATTATCTCTCCTACAAGAGTACATAGAAGGGACGATTTTGTCCTGTATTGCTCTAACAAAAATACATTATGATGCAGTAACTTTTTAACTGAGATGTACTAACATCTTTTATCTGTAATGCACTTACAAAATACAATTTGACCATAACTTTTAACTGAGAAGTACTAACTTTTATGCCTGTAAATGCACTAAAAAAATATATTATGATCAGTAACATTTTTAATTGTGATGTAACTTAACTTTTTTAAATGTTTAAGCACTAACAACATGAGCATTTTGATGCAGTAACATTTTTAACTGAGATGTACTAATTTTCAAATTTTCGAACTTTTTTTTCAAATTTTTGCGATTTTGAATATCGCGATTTTTTTCAAATTTTTTAACTTTGTTTTCGAAACTTTCAAAAAAAAATATCGATTTGTTTTTCAAATTTTCAAATAATCGAATTGAAAAATATCGATATTTTTTTTTAACTTTTCAAACTTTTTTTCATATTTTCGAACTTTTTTCAAGTTTTTGAACCTTTTTTCAAAATCTAAAAAAAAACATCGATTTTTTTTTCAAATTTTCGAAAAAATTTTCAAAAATTTTGAACTTGGTTTTTTCAAATTTTTCCAACATTTATATTGAGAATTTTCAAAAAAAAAAATCGATTTTTTTCGAAAAAAAATTTCTCAAATTTTCTATTTTTTTTAAATTTGCGAATTTTCGGAAATAAAAAATTTCGAATTTTTTTAAAAATTTTTAATTTTTTTTTAAACTTTCGGATTTTTTTTTAATTTTAATATGTGTGAAATTTTTTTATATGTACTTACTTTTTTAACTGTAATGCACTAACAAAATACGTTGTGATGTGGTAACATTTTTAACTGAGATGTATTATCTTTTTTAACTATAATGCACTAACAAAAAACATTGTGATAAGTAACCCTTTTAAACAGAGATTAACTAACTGTTTAACGTAATGCCTTAACAAAATACATGTGATGGCAGTAATATATTTTACTGATATGTTACTAACTGTTTTTAAACTGTAATGCACTTAACAAAATACATTGTAATGCCAGTACGTTTTTTAACTGATAATACAAACTTTTTTTACTGTAAAAGCACAAACAAAATTACATTGTGATGCAGTATACTTTTTTAACTAAGATGTACTAACCATTTTAACTTGTAAATGCACTAACAAAATACAATGTGATGTATTAACTTTTTAACTGTGATGTACAATTTTTTTTAACTGTAATGCACTAACAAAATATATTATGATGCTGTAACATTTTTAACTGAGATGTACTAACTTTTTTAAATGTAATGCACTAACAAAATACATTTCGGTGGCTGTGAAACTATCTTCTGTTACTTCGTCTCTTCGTCGTCCAGTTAGAAGGTGGGTTCTGAAAGTTTCGCAATTATCTTCTCCTACAAAGTACATAGCATTACGATTTTGTCTTTCGTTGGAGTATAGGCTGGGTTTGGGACTTAAATGGGGAAGGTTTCTTTTGTGTCAAGATACGTGAGAAATCTTCTTGAAGATGTTTATCTTTCTTCCAAAAGCCCCTATCGCTACCAAATGGATTTAAGTATGTGCCGATAAAACATAATGTCATCCCTTGGGAAGTTCCATCTGAATCGTTTACCAACCGTGTAAACCTGCAACACTCGTGGTGTTTTGGTTTCGGATCCATCATGACCTATTATGCCACTCAGAAGATTGAAGACTTAGCGCATTTGTTTTATTATTGATGTAGTTTTTGGTCACGTACATCGTTAGGCCTTGAGCTGCCGGTGTGAATAAATAGCATGCGATCATTGATTCCGTATACCAATTGGCTTCATTGGTTCAATGGCTTAATCAGATTAAGTCCTAAAAGTTAATGATTTTCTTGAGGGATTTTCTACATAACATGGGTGGATATTGGAGAGGTTTTGAAATCAGGGTCCTCTCTCGTCTCTTCTTCCCCACGCAAGAAATGTTCTTTTTGATGAATATAGTGACGCGTTCTTTCACAAGTGGTGTCGTTCCAATATGTAAAAGTAACTTTAGTTGGGTTAGTTGGTTGCAACATCCCTATTTGATTTCTTTGTAATTTTGTCTCTAACTCATTGCTAGTGTTTTGTTCTAATAAAGTTGTCGTTAAAAAAAAGTAACATTTTTAAATGAGATGTACTAATTTTTGAATTTTTTTTTTCAAATTTGCGAATTTTCAGAAAAAAAAAATTTGGAATTTTTTTTTTAAATTTTTGATTTTTTTTTTAAGTTTCGGATTTTTTTTTGAATTTTAATATGTGTGTGAAACGGTTATAGATTATGTGTGAGAGACGATATAAAAATATATATATTAAATAA
>BQNB010132756.1:3805-18574 GCA_026074375.1 Tanacetum coccineum
TGTAGCTGCATAATTTTAAAACATATTATACCCTTAATGAAAGGTACGCTACTCTACCTGAAACTTAAGTCTTCTTACATAATTTGAGTAATGAATATTGCAACTAATGGATGTAACTGATAAAAAGATCAAAACATCCTAGTAGAAATCACACCGAACTATTGTACAATTCAGGTAGATCACTAATTTCAGTAATTGTGTGTAGCTTAGTGTGTGTGTACTGTATGTATAACTGAATATGCTTGCTATATTGCTCTTTGCTTATGATTGTTAGGTTCCAGCATATATATGTTTTGACAGACATGGAACTGTGTGTAGGCAATGACGTTGTAATAAATTTATGGCATGATTCTACTGATGCAGATAAAGCAGAGGAAACTGAGAAAGAGGTACCGTGTTTGGAAATCTAATATGATAAAATAGTACTTCATATCCGATAATGTAAATATGCATCGTCTATGCAGGACGAAGTTGTATTTTCAGGAGGTATGATGCTAAAGATCAGGTCCAAAAAGCTCTCGGTATTAGAGAATGGAATACAAAAGTAGAGGTATTTACTAATAACCAAAGAACAACGGGAAGCCTGTGCACTTCTGTGTCTATCTGATCTTACAGGTAAAATGTATTGAAAGCTAATTTGATTCCTTGATTATTATTGATAACAACTATCCTATATATAAGATACAAGAGAACATTCTAGAATGATTACCATGGGCTTAGGCCCAATACAAATTAATGAATAATAAATGTCTTGCCTAATAAATGTCTTGACATGACTTGAATGATTGAATGTTGACTTGACTTTCAATGTTGATTAATACGCCCTCGCAGTTGGAGCGGGAGGAGGCCGTATGCTCAAACTGGAGCGAAAAACTTCAAACAAAGCTGAGGAAAGACCTTTGGTGAAGATATCATCATACTAAAAATGAGATGGAACATGAAGAACCCGAACATGACCAGCTTTAACCGTATCACGAACACAATGTATATCAATCTCAATATATTTGGTACGTTGGTGTTGAACCGGGTTGGCTAACATATAAATTGCACTAACGTTATCACAGTAAACAGCGTAGTTGTCAAAAGAGGATAGTGTAACTCACGAAGGAGATTGCGAATCCATGCAGTTTCTGCAACAACATTAGCAACACCCCGGTATTCCGCTTCAGCACTAGAGCGAGAGATGGTGTGTTGTCGTTTAGCAGACCACGATAAAAGGTTATCACCTAGAAACACACAATAACCAAAAGTAGACCCGCGGGTGGAAGGGAAACATGCCCAATCATTTCAGTGTACCCAACTAAAGATGTAGTAGCGGAATCATATAACTGAAGACCAAGCTCCAGGGTGCCCTGAACATAGCGCAGGATACGTTTGAGAGCAGCAAAGTGCGGCTCCCTCAGATCATGCATATAAAGACAAACGTGTTGAACTGCATAGGACAAATCTGGGCGTGTAAAGGTAAGATACTAGAGCCCCCCCTGCAAGACTACGATATAAAGTAGGATCCTGAACAGGAACGCCGTCCAGACCCAATTTGGAGTCAGTGTCAACGGGTGTTTGAGACGGGTTACAATTAACCATATGAGCTCGCTCAAGATGCTGACGAGCATACTTCTTCTGAGACAAAAATAACCCTGTAGGATGACGAACAACAGAGATGCCAAAAAAATAATTAAGTGCCCCGAGATCGGTCATATCAAACTCTTTATGCAAAGAGTCTACAATCTGCTGAAGTAGAACTGGAGAAGAAGCTGTGAGGATAATATCATCCACATATATAAGTAAATAAGCAACCTGAGAACCCTGTGTATATATAAACAATGAAGAATCATACCGACTAGAAGAAAAACCATCCCGAGTGGCATAACCTACAAACCGATGGAACCAAGCACGAGGTGCCTGTTTCAAACCATACAAAGACCTCTACAAAAGACATACATGACTAGGATAATGAGAGTCAACAAAACCAGGGGGCTAATGCATATACACTGTCTCAGATAAATCACCGTTAAGAAATGCATTCTTAACATCAAGTTGGTGAATAAGCCATTGTTAAGACACAACAAGGCTAAGAACGGTGCGAATGGTGGCCGGCTTAACAATTAGACTAAATGTCTCATCAAAGTCAACACCGTGTTGCTAGTTACTACCGTTAGCAACAAGTCGAGCCTTATAATGACTCAAAGTACCGTCAACATGAAATTTATGCTTAAATAACCACATAGATCGAACCAAGTTAACATCAGACGGCCTTGGAACAAGAATCCAAGTACCATTTTTAACTAACGCATTATACTCATCATACATAGCATTACACCAATTAGGGTCTTTTAGAGCAATAAACGGAGATTTAGGAATAGGAGAGAGAGAGAGATGAAGTGTGAAGAGAAAGACGTTCGATGGGTTTGACAATACCCGATTGAGACCGTGTGATCATGGGATGAGTGCGGGGTGGTTCATTAACTGGGTTGGTATTGGTTTGTGGATTTGGTGGATCGAATATGGGTGGTGGCAGCGGATTGTTTTGGGTTTGGGTTTGAATGTTGTTTGGTTCGTGACTAGTGGGCTGGTTGGTGGGGAAAGTTGGGCCTGGTGAATTTGGGCCGGTGTGAGGAGGACTTTGGGTTGGATCGGTAATTGGTGGAGCAGTTGGGATGCTCGTTTGGTGTGGGATGTTTGTGGAAGGATTAGGAAGTTTGGATGCAAGAGAAGTGAGGAGGGGTGAACGTTGAGTATCGAGGAAGGTGTAAGAAGGTGGCGAGGAAGGTGTCATAGATTTGTAAGGGAATTGTGTTTCGTCAAAGGTGACGTGTCGGGAGAGAATAATTTTGTTTGTCTCGAGGTTAAGGCAACGAAAACCACGATGATAGGCGGGATAGCCTAAAAAGATACATGGTGTGGCACGCGGGGCAAGTTTATGAGGTGAGTGGAGATGAGGGTAGCATAGACACCCAAAGATGCGAAGGTGCGAGTAATTGGGTGGTTTGTTGAAAAGGCGTGTGAAAGGTATATCGTTATGGATTGCGGTAGATGGTAAAAGGTTTAGGAGATAGGTGGCCATATGGAGGGCTTCGACCCAAAAGGTAGGGGGAGGTGTGCTTGAAAGAGAAGAGTACGAATGGTATTATTAATTGTTCGTATCATTCGCTCCGCCTTGCCATTTTGTTGGAAGGTTTTTGGGCAAGAGAATCTAAATTGAATGCCATTTTTGGCAAAAAGGGTGTGGAGTCGGTTATTATCGAACTCACCGCCATGATCACATTGGAAGTTTTTAATTTCACATTTAAATTGATTTTTAACATAGTTGCGAAAATGCAAAAATTTATCAAACATGTCAGATTTAGAACGAAGAGGATAAATCCATAGAAAATGAGAGAAATGATCAAGAAATAAGACATAATATTTAAAACCACTAGAACTAATAATGGGAGATATCCATAAATCAGAATGAATAATATGAAAACAATGTTCGACAATATAATCCTTACTATGAAAGGGAAGCTTCACATGTTTTCCAAGTTGGCAAACATGACAAATATGTGAAGATTTTCTTTATTACATGAAATAAAACGACTAGAGACAAGCGAACGTAGCACTTGATCACCCGGATGTCCGAGGCGTTGATGCCACGTGGAGGCACTTGTCAAGAGAAAAGCAATGGGAGAAGTTGATGGCTTGGTAACTGGATAGAGATCGCTCAAGCTGTCACATCGAAGGAGGATATGGCGAGTCAAGTAATCCTTCATAGAAAAACCAAAGGCGTCAAATTCAATAGTACAATTATTGTCCCTAGTGAACTGACGAACATAAATGAAATTTTTAATTATATTGGGGGTTACAAGAACATTATGAAGATGAAGTGGGCGATGATGAGAGTACATAATGCTTTATGGCATGTGTTGGTGACGGGAAATGACTTGCCCATCACAACACGGATACATTATGAATAAAGTTATCAAAAAATGGTATTAAATTACTGCCATTAAAATTTAAATTGAGAATAGGCACCTGTATTCCATGTGCTATTAGAATTGAATTATTCCTCATATCCCCCTTATCATCAGTAGCATATCTTTTTATATGATGTGCTAAGACTATCAAGGAAAATGACAATACAATTATTGATAACATAATTGTAATGTAATCAAGGCAATCCACAATTTATGATGAATTGCTAATGTACAGCTAATTAACTCCCGCTGTAAGATACCGGGAGGATATGCGAGACGTTACAAACTGGAACGAAAATCACAAACAAGCACTCGAAAGCCCTTGGTGAAGATATCTGCTAAGGAACCGGGATGGTATTGTGAACACGAACCTGCCGAGAGGGCAACATAGTCTAGGACAAAATGAATATCAATCTCGATGTGTTTTGATACGCTGATGCTGTAACAGGTTAGTGTTTAAAATACACAACACTAACATTATCACAATAGACGAGAATAGCTGTGTAAGAGGGATGCAACCTCTAATAGCAAATTTTCGTATCCACGCAGTCCGCAGCAACAACATTAGCAACACCGCTGATACTCGGCTCTGCCACTAGATCATAGATAAGTAACTGTCGCCACTTTGCAGACCAGGACAACAGGTTAGCAAATGGAACACACAATAACCCGAAGTGGAACGACGAGTAACAGGGCATCCAGCCCAATCAGCATCAGTATAAGCAATAAGCTGAGCGGTAGTAGAAGCATGAATCTGAAGACCAAAGGTAAGAGTACTACGAACATAGCGCAAAATACGCTTCAAAGCAGTAAAGTGTGGAGCACGGGGGTCATGCATATAAAGACACACCTGTTGCACGGCATAGGAGATGTCAGGGCGTATGAAAGTCAGGTACTGAAGAGCACCTGCAAGACTGCGGTATAAGGTAGGATCACTAACAGGGTCACCATCAGAACCAAGCTTGGACTCAGTGTCAACAGGAGTTCTACAGGGGTTGCAATGTTACATGTGTGCTCGCTCAAGAATTTCCTCTGCAAACTTAGACTGAGACAAAAACAAACCCAAAGACGACCGCTGTGCAGATATACCAAGAAATAGTTAAGAGATCCAAGATCAGTCATGGCAAACTCACCGTGAAGCACTGTAATGATACGTTGTAATAATGCTGTAGAAGAGGCCGTAAGAACAATGTCATCCACATATAATAGAAGATAAGCAATGTCGGAACCGCGATGAAATACAAATAGGGACGCGTCAGTTTTGTTGTGCTGAAAACCGACACGTGTAATGAAGCTAGTGAACCGCTGAAACCATGCTCTGGGGGCTTGCTTAAGCCCATACAACGAACGCTGGAGATGACAAACATAATCAGGGTGAGTAGTATCCACAAAACCAGGTGGCTGATGCATATAGACTGTCTCAGATAACTGGCCATGAAGAAAAGCATTCTTCACATCGAGCTGATGAATGGGCCAATCACGGGATACAGCAAGACTTAAGACAGTAGAATCGGACGCCGGTTGACAACCGATAAAAGTCTCATCAAATCAATCCCTGATGTTTGACTTACGACATTCGCAAACCAACTGAGCTTTATACCTACTTAAAGAATCGTCCGCATTATACTTATGCCTGAAAAGCCACATAGAACTAACAACATTTACATTAGTTGGACGAGGCACAAGGACCCACATTCCGTTAGAAATCAAAGCATTATATTCATCTACCATAGCCTTATTACAATGAGGGTCATGAAGAGCATGTATGTGAGAGCGAGGATTGGTGAGGTAGTGGTGATATGGACAATTAATACGTTTAAGAGTTTAGATATTCCGACTTTCGCTCGTGTGACCATTGGTGAGTGTTGGAGTGGACATGGTTGCGTGGTGTTTTGGGTTTGCGGTGGACAGGGATGGGAGTAGTTGGCAATGGGTTGGACGGCGTGGGTTGGGCTTGCGTGTTCAGATGTTTGGGCTGGTGAGGGTGAACGCCTATGGTGTTTTGTAGGTTGGCGCTAGTATGAGGTATAGGAAATTGATGGGTATTTGTTGTTGGGCTTCGGTGAAGTGGGCCTGAAATGAAGTTTGATGGTAGGACGTTGAGGTGATGGAGGTTGTGGACAATTGAGTTCAACATATTGGTGCGTTGGGTTTGGTTTTCGTATGTTGGGTGGAGGGAAGATGCATGTGTGTTTAGCATGGGTGGAATAGATTGTGAAGGGTTGTAAGCTTAAAAAGTAGTATGAAGGCTAGGGGGTATCTTGGTTTGTCATTGAGCCAATGGAAAATTGACTCTTCATCAAAGTTGACGTGACGGGAAATAATGATTTTGTTGGTAGAGAGGTCAAGGCACCGATACCCACGGTGTAGAGCCGGGTAGCCCAAAAATACACAAGCCGTGGATCGGGGTTGAAGTTTGTGATCAAAGAAAATGTGAGGAAAGCAAAGACAGCCAAACACACGTAAGTGATCATAGGTTGGTGGTTTATTGTAAAGCTTAGTAAATGGGATTTCATTATTAATAGCACTAGATGGAAGTATATTTAGTAGATGGGCGGCCATGTTGAGGGCTTCCACCAAAATACCCGAGGGTGGTCTTGTAGTGCTTGAAAGAGCATGTAAGGGTTGAATGTTATTAAGGGTACGTAAATCCGTTCCGATTTCCCATTTTGTTGGGAGGTTTTGGGACAAGAGAACCGAAACTGGATGCCATGTTGCCGGAAAAAAGGGTGTGGAAGCGAGTGTATATGTGTTGACAAATTCGCCGCCTACATGGTCACACTGCAATGCCTTTAAATTTCTTACTTTAATTGTTGGTGTTAACGTAGCACGAAAGTACCAAAAGGTATCAAAATAAATCTGATTTTGAAGTAGAGGATAACCCTAAACATAATGAGAAAATGGTCCAAAAAGATAGCATAATATTTAATTCCACTTTCACTTGATATGGGGGATGTACACTCAAATCTGCATTCAGAGTGGAACAATGTCAAACACGAACGCAACATGCGAAACAGAACTGTAAAAAGGAAGCTTGGTATGTTTACCTAATTGACATAGCATGCACCAAGCGGGGACAACTTTGATTTATTATAGAAATAAAATGAGATGGGACTCTAAAGCGTAGCACATAGTCACTTGGGTGTCAAGTCGTCTATGCCACGTAGTAGGGAACTTCAAAGTTAGCAAAGCAAAGGTCGTGAAAGCTCGTGTGGTGGATGGTTGATGTGTGTTGACAGGTAGAATCGCCTGTTGGTTCTATCACAACGGAGCGAGCCGACGTGTCTGGTAATCCTTCATAGTAAAACCCACATAAGCATCAAATCAACAGACACATTTATTATCACGAGTAAATGGTACGACAGAAATCAAATTTTTGATTGATATTAGGTGTAACCAAGGACATGATGAAGGTGAAGGGGTTGGTGTAGAGTGTGCAAAAGCTATGGCCGTGTGAGTCACAGGTAATAGGTTGGCCATTGCTGAACAAACTACAGATTTTACATGCTTGGTTTGCTAAAGGTCGTGAGCATTACCTGTGTGTTCTCGGCTAAGGTGAGAGGATGCCCCCAGTATCCATATTACAGCGGGTTTCTTAAAGTGTTCATTGTTCTGTAAATGCATGAGGTAGATAGTGGTGATGTGATGCTTGCGGTGGAGCATTAGGCTTCATATTGGGGCTGCGAAACTGGTTGGGCCAATCGGCACAGTATTGAAGTTGTTGGGCCTCTGGTGTGAAATGTTGGGACTGACTGAAAACTGATTGGGCCTGCATGGGGAATGTCTGGGTCCGTAATAAAAAGGACCGTGAGTGGGAGGTCAGGTGGGCTTAGGGTGAATGGCACATCAAGGATTGGTAACATCCTGGGATAGTATTAAGAAAGATAAAACCCATGTTAGTTGGACCACATGTGTAAGTAGGGATGCACATTAGAGGCCACGGTAGAGGCATCCAGGAGGTAGGTTTGAGTCTGGACAGTTGGCTTTTGTGACTCATTATTATCGGCTTGGTGTAGTATCGAGAATTTGGGAGGAACAGTAACAGCCTACTTGAGGAGCAGAAACATATCGAAGGTCTTGGTCTAAGATAATTTGCCCATGCACGAATTTACAACGTGCAACATACGGTGCACGGGAGCCCGACTGAAAATTCGACAACATCCAAACCGAAGTGCTCATAGTAGACGTTTTATTAGCATTAGAAAGTAGAGCTACGTAGCACCGTCGCGGAGAGATGAAGTGTTATGAAAACTAGAATTACCTTG
Organism: Tanacetum coccineum; assembly: GCA_026074375.1. Taxonomy (NCBI): domain Eukaryota; kingdom Viridiplantae; phylum Streptophyta; class Magnoliopsida; order Asterales; family Asteraceae; genus Tanacetum; species Tanacetum coccineum. The sequence continues at coordinate 12,024 of BQNB010132756.1, forward strand.
TGAGGAATTAGTACATGTCGCTTTCCTCAGTGAGCATCAAAGACCGCAATCATCAACGTGGGTGCTTTTCTCGCGAAGGCGGAATCACACGAGCGCGGCATCGGGATACTTGCTACGAAACCCCATTATATGGCATAGGTTACAAGACGAGTGTCTTTAACCGGGGATTCAAGATTGCATGCGATCGGCTTTTTTCTGACTTTAGTTGTGGAAAAAAGGCGGTGCCATGGATAAGTTTGCAATCGCCCTTGTTGGCGATCTCAATTGTTGAGTTGTGTGTGCGGGCCTTCCTTAATTGTGATGATTACTCTCTGAGGGCTTCTGATAGAGAAGGGATGGGGGGGGGGATAGGTAGCGATTGATCCGATGAGTTAAAAGCATTGAGAAGGTAGAAGAAGTGTGATTCGGTGAGGGAGTACGTTGAAGTGATGATGGGGTAGATTATATCTTTTTTTTTTTTTTTTTTTTTTCAAACGGTTCCACACTCCATGGGCCGGCTAGACTAGAATCAACAATCAACAATAATCTCCACGAATTGGGAGAGGTATGGTCGCTCATAGATCCAACATCGACGACAAGAGAGTCACTGGTGTCATGTAGAGGATCGACTGTGGAGGTGGCTGTCGTTGAGGGGGCGGCAAGATGGTGATGAACTTCATAGGTTTTACAGAATCGTTGAAACAACGAGCTCCAAGAGTTATAATTTAATTTATCAAGATCAAGAGGGGTGGGTATACATGCCTTGATACTTGCAATGGAATAGGCTTTATCAATTGGTGGCTTTGGCGGTGTTGGCGTATCTCTTGCCATGAGGCTATGGCAAAGGAGAAAACAAGCAGCAAATAAAAAGAAGCAACTGTGATGCGAAAAAAAAATTTGTATTAGGGTTTATGAGAGGATCTTTTTGGGAGGCTGTAATACCATATTAGAATTGATTATTCCTCATATCCCCCTATTCATCAGTAGCCATCTTTATATATAGATGAGCCATAAGACTATACAAGGAAAATGACAATCACAATTAATGATACATAATTGCTAATGTCAATCAAGGCAATCACAATTAATGATAATTGCTAATGACAACTAATAGTGCCAAGTCGGGTCTTGCAACGGCATAGTGCTAAACGCACTTGGTAAAGTAGTAGGTTGGGATGCATATATAGCCGGAGCAGGGCCGAGTATACCTTGACCGGGATGCGGCAATCTGTAATGCTTTTATGATGTAAACTGTTTAGCAACATTAGTCTTGTAGGCCACATATTGGGCTAGGGTACAGGTGCACATATTGAAATACAATCGAAGATGATTTGAGATTACAGTAGTCGAGAGATATAGAGAGAACTTAGGGAGAGGGTCGATTTTTTAGAGAGAAATTAGGAGATGGTCGATTTTTTCTCTGATTACCATATTGAAAGCTAATTTGATTCCTTGATTATTATTGATAACAACTATCCTATATATAGGATACAAGAGAACATTCTGGAATGATTACCATGGGGTTAGGCCCAATACAAATTAATGAATAATAAATGTCTTGACTAATAAATGTCTTGACTTGACTTGAATGTTTTAATGTTGACTTGACTTTCAATGTTGACTAATAAAATGCAGAGCTTTGAGGTTATAGTGCCGGTAAAGTACTTGCTAATTCATCTTTTTTCAACAAACGAGTAGAAAAGTATCAACTATGTAAAGAACTTGAACTCATTTAAAGAAGCCGAATTTATTATATAAGAGCATAAAATTATCAATAATGTAAAGAACTTGAACTCATTAAAGAATCCGAATTGATTTTATTGATTTATACCTATAGGCTATAGATGAAGTTACGAGGTGACAAAACAAGAAGAAAGGGCGGCCTTGCTGTGTCTACAGAGGGTATAAAACATGTGTTGCTATCCGCATATGTTGGAGTAGCTTTCGTATCTTTAAAAGAAATGTGCAAAGGTTGTAGCTGCATAATTTTGAAACATATCATACCCTTAATGAAAGGTACGTTACTCTACCTGAAACTTAAGTCTTCTTACTTAATTTGAGTAATGAATATTGCAGCTGATGGATGTAAATGATAAAAAGATCAAAACAAAAACAACAATTATCTAAGTAACAAAGGTTGTAGCTGCATAATTTTGAAACATATTGTACCCTTCATTAACATATGTAACTGGGGGCCCTTGCCAGTTGTTCTGTGGAAAACTACCTGAATGTGGCGTAAATTCAGGCAGCAGTGAACATCAACTCGGCCTGCCGTGATCACCTTGCAGGTTAACTTCCTATTCAAATCCCTTCATTCCCTTTAATTAATGAATAATGTATGTCTGAGCTTTTCTACTATATGGGTATTAGTTTTACAAGTTTAACATATAAATTCAGACCCCAAAAGTCGTCGTCCGAAATATGAATGCAGGGAAAACAATAAGCTACCTCTGAAAAAAGCGTACACAATAGAACAGAAATGCAGACACCCCACACGTTAAGTTACTTGATTGGAAGTTGTAGTTAAAAGCTAACTGTATGAATGGGTGTTTGGGTTATCTTATTTTGCCAGCTCATGGGCTACTTTTTTGAATTCCAAAAAAGCCTATACATCAACTATTTTCAATTTATGATGGTGCTAAGTTCAGCTTATGGCTCGCCATATGCTCAAGCTGATAGGCTCACAAGCTGAACAACTAAACTTATGAGCTTTTCCAAGTTCGGATATCCCATCCATAAACCAACAAAGAAAGCTAATCGAGATACCCCGTAAATGTGTTTGGAAAAAGGGTGTATGCTTCTGCAAATTTAAATATCGACATGTGCTTGCATAAATGTTACATTTTTCCCTCTTATTGTGTACGAAATCTTGATTTAATATAATATGTAATGGATAAATTTGTTATACATAAGTTGAGCTTGCAGACATGTAGTAGCAAGTTCCTACTTTGTCGCATCCAGATATGTTTCAAATGCCAACTAACACAAGAGTTTGTTTGTTGGCAGATAACAAACACGACAACATCACATGAGGTGGGTGGATAGAAGGTTCAAGGATTCATTTCCGGTAGTAGTGGTTGAGAATTTGTGCCGAATAGTGTTGGATTGTGTTAAGGAGGATCCGAGTAAAAGGCCTAAAATAAGCTGTGTGACAGGTAAGGTTTCAAGGCTTTATTTGGATTCGGGGGAATTGGCAGATATTATTCATGTTCCTAATGATTTTACAGCTTATTTTGTTACAAGGTGATGATTTTGTTCACGTTATATCGATTTTGTACTTTAGGAATGTAGGATGACTTTAATATTTTAGTTGACAGATGTTAGGTTTAATGTTTTGACAAGTTATTCTATTATAATATAAATGTCGTGTTGGGCCTTTGTTCTATGTCGAACGCCTTATATTACAAGTCACATTTTTGTTTACTAATTCATCAACTGACTATCGTGCATAGACTATGAAATTAATTCTGTAAAATTTTATGTTTAAATCTAAAGAGATACTGCATTTGGAAAAATAGTGCGGTCTTCAAAAAGAGGAAACTATGGTACATAATCTATGCAATTTGTTTTGTACAGTATTGTTATCGATGGAAATCTATTTGAAATATTTTCCACAAATTTGTTTCAAACTCGAGAATACTAGAAATCTGTATCATTTTCCATAAATGGGTTGCATTTGTAGAAACTAAAGATACAATGCAAAGCTTTATTGAATTGATTAATATACTAAGACAATACAACGGGTATTTATAAGACAAACAAAGATTAAAACCCTAAACAATAAATGGGCCTAAACAAGTGGGTCGGGCCAATAGGCTTTTATTATCTAACACCTCCTCTCAAACTCACCATGCTACATTGAGAGTTTGACAAGAAAACTCCAAAAATTGAACAAATGCAGGCAGACAGACAGCAGCAGAGAGATCCGAACAGAGATAGACGAAGAGCAGCAAACAAATACAGATTCAACAGCAGAGAGATCCGAACAGAGGTAGACGAAGAGCAGCAGACAAATACAAATTCAGCAGCAGAGAGGTCCGAACAGAGGTAGACGAAGAGCAGATTAGACAGACAGCAGCGGGCAGATTTAGACAACAGACAGTAGATTCAGACAGCAGACAGCAGATTGAGACAACAGATTCAATCAGACAGCAAATTCAGACAGACGCAGGTGCAGAGCATAGAATTACACAAATACAGAGATGAACAAGAGCAGATGCAGATTCAGACAGCAAATTCAAAAACAAAATTGTTGTATTGTTAAATGCAACAATTGACGGCAACAAAGATTAAGCAAATCTTTTTTTTCTTTTTCTTTTTCTTTTTCTTCATAGCTAAACGAACCTTAAACGGGATCCCTCCGGATCACCAACAATTAGTTGATGACCGGAGGATGACAATATATAGCGACTTGAACCTAAGCTCTGATACCATGTAGAAACTAAAGATACAATGCAAAGCTTTATTGAATTGATTAATAAACTAAGACAATACAACGGGTATTTATAAGACAAATAAAGATTAAAACCCTAAAAAATAAATGGGCCTAAACAAGTGGGTCGGGCCAATAGGCTTTTATTATCTAATAGCATTGACCCACTTACTTCTTACTGATGTTAAAAGAAATCTAATATATTGATGATAACACGATTTAGAATGTTGCAAGTATTAAAGATACACTTTGTATCATAATGCGAGGAATGAACTAAACAAAATAAGCGAACAGTTCAAAGTCGTGGGTACTAAAAGGTAACATTTTAGAACTCTTGAGTTCGTGATACCGAAAATGTTTACAAGTGCGTTTGGTTCATTCTTACCTTCACCACTTAAGCAAGACCAATGCAAAGAAAAAATAAGTAACTTCCAACACCAAGTAATTCACCAAGCTATTTTGTTACAAGGTGATGATTTTGTTCACATTATATCGATTTTGTGCTTTAGGAAGGATCTCAAGGGCATCTAGCATTGATTCACCAAGCTATGCAGATTGGGAAAGAGATGATATTACATTATCAAACATCAGGTGACAAGATAGTAGCTTAATATAGTGATCAAACATCAGATGATCTCAAGGGCATCTAGCATTGATTCACCAAGCTATGCATCAGTTGTTTAATCCAGTGCTCAAATGAAGAAAGTAGCTTAACAATCCAATTTTGCCCACAGACTAAGCCCGGTGCAATGCACGGATGTCGACAAGCCTCGTATCAATATAATTTTGTCATGTGCAATTTTTAATGCATTTTAAACCAAGATGTGAATAAGATCCGTTAGCTTATAATCATAACGTTTGGCTATTAAATTAGAAACTTGGATTAAAAAAATAGTTGTTTACTTTTAAGTCCAAAGCAAATTTATGGTAAACAATTTCTATTGTATTTTAAAAAAGAGCGGGGTTCATTTTTGTCACACCCCGACAACGGCGAAAACACGGGAATGCGACATAATGATTTACATTGCACAAGATACAAGATCATACCATACCAAGTTTACGAAGATTTGATTTACAATAGTTTCCAAGTTACGTTCTTGATGTGTAAAACACTCGTCTTTAGGTAACCACCCCACTAGTGTACGTCCTTGATTCCCATTACTCCCAAATTACCTTTATTGAAACACACACCTAAAAATGATACTCGAAAAGGTCAACATAAAGTTGGTGAGCTCGTTGGTTTGATAACAACCCGGTTGTTGTGCCATAGTTCAAAAGGTGGACAATTGTGCAATATGACAGTGAATACATACGACAAACTAGATTCCAACATAGCAACCCCTTGCTATAAAAGATCCAGAAAACTCCCATAATATATAGATACCAAACATAATAACCTCTTACTACCCATAGATCCATAAATACACAACAAATATAGATAACCACATGACAACGCCTTACTACTCTTAGATCAATAAATACACAACAAATATATATAACCACATGACAACGCCTTACTACTGTTAGATCAACAAATACACAAAAAATATAGATAACCACATTACAACGCCTTACTACTCTTAGATCAATAGATACACAACAAATATAGATAACCAACACTCACAACTTTCCAAGTTCTCAATTGCTCGCACCTAAAGCCTACCAGTTGGAGCTATAATTAGGGCATGCACACACAACAAATGTACAAGTTCACAAGGAACCTTGTACGCTAAAAGATTCACACATAAGTTCCACACAGCTAATCTTACACAACAAGTTCCACATAACAATCATGTCATTCACATAGCAGTCAAATGCACATAGCATTGTCCAAAAAGATAAAAGTTTTGCACAGTATGAAAACAAGTTCAAAAGATAACTTTGAGTATCATTTTCCCCCAACGGAAAAGATTTAAAAAGTGGGGCTACGAGGACTCACCTTAAGCAAAATGTGATAGGTAGCAAAGATCAAGATCAAACAAGCAAATGCAATGACGTCCGAGCACGACCTAGTCCAATTAATGTTCAATTAGATATACGGTTCCCAAAAAGTATGTTTTCAAGATCGATGCATAGAGGTCAGATGTGCGTTGTATGGTTACCCTTTAACATGATTAGTGGTGTGATGGTTGACGACTTA
>BQNB010132757.1:3019-17030 GCA_026074375.1 Tanacetum coccineum
GTAGAATTAAGAGTTAACTTCCACTCTCAGTGATCGACACCCTACTTACCATGAAGCTACATCTGATCGGGTACACTGCTCGTTAGAGTGTTGTTTTAGGTATAGTCAACATAAAATAAATAGTAAAACTTGATAATAAATAACAACCTTAATGACGACACATCAAGTTTTTGGTGCCGTTGTCGGGGAGTGCGATTGTTTAATTTCTTGTTTTTATTGGTATTTTTAGTATAAATTTAGTTTTGTTTTTCTACCGTCTGTTGTTATTTATTGAATACGGCGTATCCATTTTCTTTGAATACAGCGTATTCAACATTAAACGTCAATACGGCATATCTAGTCTATCGAATACGACGTATCAACTGTCTGATACAGCAGCAGTTTTAGTTAGCTTTTTAGTTTAGTTTTTTAGAATAGTTTTACTTTGAATTATGTCTTTTCAGGTACCATTTTTTGGGTTCCCTCCTTACCCATTCAATTAACCTATAAGGATGTTAACTATGGAGGAAATGTTGGCTAAATTCATTAATAAAGGTAAACGTGAACATGAGGAGATGTAGATATTCATTAAAGAATTTAGAACCACCAACGAGCTTTTGTTAAAAACACGAAGCAACTTGTTGAGTGAGCTGAAAATCAAGGTAAACGAATTGTTAAAGGTTGTGACTAATGTTTTGATTCCAAAAAACAAAGTCAAAGGAGTGACAATCAGGGGAGGAAAGATGACGTCTAAAACTAGCCATAGTAAAAAAAATTAATGAAACTGGATTCAACAAGAATAAACCTCCCATATTTGAACAAGATGTGTAGGAAAAGCCGCATGATGATGGTGTGGAAAATAAATCTTCAAGTATTCATGAAAGGATAACTCAACCATTGGTAAAACCACAACAATCATCTGTTCCTTTCCCAAACCAGGTGAGAAAAGAAAAAGAAGGAGCACTGCAACGAAATTTTTTAGAGAATCTGAAACAACTCGATATTAATATTCCGTTTATTGAAGCCCTATTGCAAATACCAAAATACGCTAAATATCTGAAGAGTTTACTGACGAATAAATCTAAACTTGAAAAAGCTTGTACGGAGACAATGAACAAAAGGTGCTTAGCTGTCTTGCTCAACAAACTGCCATTAAAAGAAAAAGACCCCACGAGTTTCACTATCCTTTGTCAAGTATTAGAGAAATATAAGGAAGCAGAAGACTTGGCCGCAGATCACTCGTCTAGGTTAGAGAATCCGCATATGGAGGTGTTAACTGAGAGGGAAATTGCTGATAAACTCTCAGACAAGCATTTAATGGCGCTAAAATCCAAGTCTAATAACGATGAACCATGGTATGCGGATTTCGTTAATTATATTGTTGGAAAGGTTGTTCCCCCAAATTGGACCTTCAAAAAAAGGAGGTTTTTCTCACAAGTCAAGACCTACTTTTGGGACGAACCTTATGCATTTAAACTATGCACGGATAATATAATGAGAAGATGCGTGGCTGGAAGTGAAACCCTCAAAATTCTGGCGCATTATCATTCGGGACCTACTAGTGGGCATCATAGTGCTAATGTTACCGTAAAAAAGGTTTACGAGTCTGGATTCTATTGGCCTAGTATCTTTAAGGATGCTAATGAGTACATAAGATGATGTGATGTATGTCAAAGATCGAGGAACATATCTTCAAGGAAGGAAATGCCTCAAAATAACATTCAAGTATGCGAAGTCTTTAATGTTTGGGGATTAGATTTTATGGGACCGTTTCCCGAAGCTAGAGGTAATAAATACATCTTGGTGGCAATCGATTATGTGTCTAAATGGGTTGAATCTCAAGCATTACCTACGAATGATGCGCGCGTTGTGGTTAAGTTTTTAAGACAATTATTTGCTAGGTTTGGAGTTCCTAAAGCTTTGATTAGTGATAGAGGGACACACTTTTGTAATTCTCAACTTGAAAAAGCTTTACAAAGATATGGTGTGACTAACAAATTATCCATGGCATATCACCCTTAATCTAATGGACAAACTGAAGTTACTAATAGGGCTATTAAGCGCATCCTAGAGAGATCAGTTGGGTACAATCCTAAAGGTTGGTCGGAAAAACTTAACGATGCGTTATGGGCGTTTAGGATGGCCTACAAAACACTGACAGGGTGTACACCTTTTAGATTAGTTTTTGGGAAAGCATGCCATTTACTTATAGAGGTCAAGCATAAGGCACATCGGGCATTAAAACAATGTAATATGGATTTAACGCTTGCTAGTGAAATTCGTCTTATGCAACTTAATGAGTTAGCCGAATTGAGAGATGGTGCTTATGAGAATACTAAAATTTATAAAGAACGGACCAAGAAATGGCATGATTCTAGATTTTGTGGTGATAAATATTTTAAGGTAGGCGATCAAGTGATACTTTATAATTCTCGTCTAAAGATGTACCCAGGAAAACTTAAGTCAAAATGGAGCGGTCCAAACATTGTTAAAACAGTGTATCCACATGGGGCTATAGAAATCACTAATAGAGACGGGTTTAGCTTCAAGGTCAATGGACAACGATTGAAGAAATATTACTTAGGTAACATTGGCAAAGAGGATGATGAGGTTCTAGAGTTTGAGGATGGTGTGACGTGAGGCTGGAAGGAGTCTAACTTAAAGACTCTCACAAAAACAAAAGTGCTTCCCGAGAGACAACCCAGAATGTATTTTCAATTTTGTTAATCGAGTATGTCTTCCCAAACTGTCTATACGGCGTATCCAAACCTCATAGATACGGCGTATTGACCACCTGGACGTTATCATCTTTATTTTTCAGCACAGTCGATACGGCGTATTCGTTAAACGGCGTATCGACTTCTTGTACAGTTTTAGGTTATTATTTTGAGTACAGGACCTTTTGAACGAAAACGAAAAAATTGGTGAAGTATCAATCATCTGGAATCCTATATGTGATCGTAGTCATGCGGGAATACAGACGCATGTTTAACATACAATCTTGCTCAATAAACCTACATGGAGAATCTACCGAGCAAATATCAGGGGAGTTTCTCATTCTAATTCTTTTTAATTCCCATATTTAATGATTTATATATACAACGAGGACGTTGTATAATTCAAGTGGGGGGATGGAATTAGAATGCTTACTTGTCCTATTTTTCACACAAAAATGCTTAAATTATGCTCAAATTTAAAAAAAATTCAAGCATACTTTTGTGAAATTACATGTTACATAACCTACACACAATAACCCTTGTTAGATATTGTGAGGATTTAACCTTATCCGTTTCCAAATATTTGCCTAGATTCCACAAAATATAAGTATGACGGTGATGTTGTAGACTTTAGAATTTGGCTTGGTATATCACTCAAGACCGCAGTGATGAGTACTATGGATTTAGATGGAGTAACTTGTTTAAATTGGTAAATTTTTAGGATTACACCGACCGCCTTTACATATTGCTTTTTAACTAACTACATTGGTTAGTTAACCCCCGTATAAACCCATTGTTTACTCTCATTTTAAGAGTAAGATACCCCTAGAACAACCCGTAGAGCCAATCCTTTAGGAAATACACTAATTATTTGTTTTGTTACACCTTTACACCTTAGCCTACCCTGTTAGATTAAGTTTATTTCACAGTTGCTAGTTGCTTAAAGTGTAATGTTTGTATTTCTCGAGTCTTATGTCAAAATTTTCTATCTTTGGTATGGTTGGAAGAAATTTGCACATCGCAAATGGGAATGTATATTATAGTCAAAACTCATGTATTTTTACTACCATCGCAATTAATGGTTAGTCCGAAGAATGGAGGAATTATCGAAGGAATTATCCAGAATTATTATGAACGTGAAGATGGTGAAACTACACCGAGTTTCGTAGTATAGTGTTTGAAAAAAAATCAAAAAAATTAGAAAAATCACAACAAAAAAGAGAAGGAAAGTTTGAAGATAATCGTTTCGCAACTACCGAAGGAATTATACGAAGGACCGATTATTCGTTGATACAAATCGACGATGTAGATTATTGTATAAAGTGGAAGATATCGCCACTTGTCTTGTAAAGTATGTAAAGTATAGGATGATTGGGAAGTTGACCATTTAGGAACGCCAACTTAGGTTGTTGTTTTTTATCTATGATCAAGACGTTGTAAATAGTTGTGTCTTTATCATGGTAACGGTCGGGAAAAAGTGTCTAGCAACTTGTATTTTAGACTTAATCTATTTGTTTCGTAATTTTTATTTAACAACAATTTATTTCCCTTTCCTAATCATTAACCATGGGTTTTACGCGAATGAGGATGTGATCGAGCGTGCATGTCTATTCCGTCGTTACGGCCATGTATGCATGTCTCAGCTGCCTTGTTGGTTTATTACTATTGGTGAAAGTTAGAAGATCCATACCCTATATTACTCTACTATTCCTACTCTTTAGCTTATTCGAGGTGGGAGTGAGCAGTCACATGTGTCTATCCCGTCGTTACGGGTGTGTATGTGTGGTCTTTGTCGCCCTCCTTAATGATGTCAAGTGTTAACGTAACTGGGTACACCAACGGGAGCCAGCCCAAATAGATCTATTCACAACATTCACGCTTACTACGGAGAGTAATTAACGGTTCATGATTATGGGGACTTAAAGGTAAAGCAGTTACTTAGGCAATAGCAAATTGAAATAACATGTAGAAATAATTGCATTCAGGTTTATAGCATGTATCTCCCTCGCGGGTTTATAAAAAGATTGAAAAGCAAGGCTATGAACTCAACCAACAGATATAAGGGATAAATTGATTAGCTATGTATAAGGGAATGACGTAACGGCTTCAACACGGCAATCCACAGACAACCTGGGTTAGATATAAGAAATCTTAGTTTGATGGATAAATATAAAAGTGTTTGGGATATCATGTTGTTTTGATATAAAAATTATCAAACACCGTTCGGGCCAATCATAAGTTGAAAGTCATTTAGTAATGTATGTGTGGAGCTAGGGCAACTTTAAATCGTAAACCCAAGAACGCAGACAGAATGTAGTACCAAGATGAAACTCTTAATATTAACTCCCTAGTATTATGGTATGGTAATAAGATCCGGGACATATTTTTGAAAGCACATTGATGATGAATATATAAGATAAATAATAAGCATTTTTTTTTGTTTAAGTATTTTAATTTCTATATCTGGAATGTTAAGCACGAGGAGCGTTAATTAAAGTTATGTCTGGTAATGTTTTGAATATAATTTTACACTTTTTCAAAATGTTACATTTTAGACCCTGGTTTTGAAACTGCAAGTAGACCCCTAGGGTTGGCCTTTTTAGAGTTTTTTTTGTGGGGGGGGGGGGGGGGGTGTTTTTGTTTGTGTTTGTGTGTGTGTGTGGTGTTGTTTTTTTCTTTGGTCCTTCAACTTTTATTGATATACTAAGTAAACCTTATACTTTAAAAAGTGACATAATAGACCCCTATAGTTATAACTTTGATAAAATGATACTTTTAGTCCTTTTAGTTATAAGTTTCTGAAATATATGATATATACCCCTTGCATGGATTATAATTAAAAAACATGTCCAAATTGCCCATGCACGCTAAATTTAACATTTCAATATCTTTTATAAGTAGATAATAAACAAAAATATGAAAGTTATTAACAAACCAAGTTTAATTTAATGATTCGTTAAGTTAAAAGGTAAAACGGGTCAAATTAGGGTTTCAAATGAAAACGCGCGGGTTTTAAGGTCAAATTCTCTTATGACTTATCAAAGCACTTATTTTAACATTATATTAGCTTATTAGGATTGATTATAACAAAATTTACAATTTAAACCCATAGTTTTAAGTAAAAACAAGAAATTAGTTTTCGGTGTACGTTTTGGATCAAAAAGGCATGACACTTAGGTTTTTGAGTCAAAGCTTTATAGTATGATATTTAGCAAAGAATATATAACATTATGATGTTACATGAGCATAAAAATAAGCTTATAGAAACCTATTTTAGCTTATAGCTGGAACGGGTCAGAATCGGACTCTTCGCTTCGTACGTCTAGAGAACGCTTCCGGGCTTCGTTTCTTGTTTCTTTTGCTTCATCTGGTACGATGAAGGTTATAAGGAGAAGTGGGGATAAGAGGAATGAACACAGTATGCACCTATTTATACCCAGTTCAGTAGCAAGGTGTAGCAAGGGTTATGATCTGGTCTTGACACATATAGGGTCTAGTGTATGAGGTGTCTAAGCTATAAAATGAAGTGTGGAGGCTATAACTAGCTTAATAGTGTGGCTTGTTTCTTGATGCCGCGGCTGAAAGTAGCCAAAGAGCCATGTGCTTCTCCAAATTTGACTAAGGATAATCAAGTTCTGAGGTAACTCAACTATATATAGAATAGGGTTCACATTGTTGATTTGAACTTGTACAATTTAGAGGGTTAAATGTCATAGAAGCAAACCGGTCTATTTTTAAAGGTCAAACGGTGGCATCAAAGGTTTTTAACAAGGTACTTGTGTTTATAAATGATTAAGGAATGATGAAATATGTTTGTTAAGGTCTGATTAAAGTAATTAGTAAAGATTAGCATTTGGTTAAAACGATTAGAATTAAAAGAAATGGTGAGTAACGAGTTCGACTAGGCTCGTTTAGGGTTTTTTCTTGACTTTCATAGCTTATATTGTTGCATACTCTTGATTAGGAAGAGGAATAAAAATTCCTAGGGCTTATTTAAAGTTATATCAAGAAGTTTGATCGTTGGGTTAAGTTCAAATGGTTAAATTGAGAAAACGGGTCAAAGTTACAATCAGGCATAATTAGGTTTCCTGGTTTGGTTAGGTTTTCTTGGCTTTAGATTTCTGTAACAATGCATGGTTAATGATAATAATGATTGTAAACTCAGTTTATGAGTTTTATAATGGTCCTTTGGTGTTATTTGGGATTAGAATGGTTAAAACAGTAAACGGGTTAAATCATCAATTAGGTACATTGAGGGTTCTAGGATATGTTTTACGTACAAGTGAAGTAAAATGATCGAAGTAATATGAATAATGACTTCAATAGATTGAATGATTGTAAAATAAGTTGTTTACAACTTATTATAAGTGTGTTTGGGTTACAATGGATAAAAGCCAAGAACAGGTCATGGGTTTAGAAACTAGCTCGTTTTTAGGGTTTAGGGTTTTTAAGATTAGGTTTTGAGTGTAAAAAGAGTATAAAGCTTATAATAGAATACTAGGTTTACTCTTGTAAAATGAGTATAGTATCTTGCTATCAATGATAGTGAAGAGATTTGAATGAAAATGGAGGTAAACGGCTACTTTAGAGATCATGCTATAATGCTTGTAACATTGACTTTTAAGGACGTACTTTGACTTGAAGATATTTTATATTTCAAATGAGATGTTATATTTCTTGTACATATGCTTTAGTAGCTTGTGCATTCACTTTAGGAGTTAACCCTTCCATAAGATTAGGGTTTAGGGCATCCGATAATGGTTTAAAGCCCATTTTGATATGTGTTAGCAAATGTAACTTAGGAATAATTCCCTTGTAATAAATGATATTAAAAAAAAAAGAAGACTGACTTGATATATAATGATGTTTAGACTACATATATGAGGGGATAGGATGTCATAACGTAGTTTCTAGTCTTAACTTGAGTTTAAGCAGTTATATTGCATATTAAGTTATGGGCAAAGTAATTGTCATGTAAAAAAGCAAAAAATTTCCCTAAAAAGGTGAGTTCAATATATAACTGATAGATTGTAAATCATCTAACTTAATATATGGATAATTTACATTTATAATATTGTGGTTTTTATTAGTCTCCACCCTTACAAAAATCTCGTCCCGAGATTAATTGAACTTGAAGTGATGGTGAAAATAGATGAGGATATTTGGGCACGAATTAGTCTTCGCTTCCCATGTAAAAATCAGGTCCCGCTTTTAGAGATCCATCTACTTTGATTATAGGAATACGACTTCTCTTAGAGTTGCATGATCTCACGGTCCATAACTTCAACCTGGTTTCTTCTACAAAGATTAAGCTGTCGTCATGTTTGAAGTCTTTTATATGAATAATGAGAGAGTCGTCGGATAAGCATTTCATGAGTTTTGGGTAGCTTTATGACGAAATCCATTGTTATTCTTCCCATTTCTCACATAGGAATCTTCTGTTGTTACAATAAGTCGGATGGCGTTTGAATTCTGCTTTAACACTAAACATGTCAAACATTTTGCTAACATATGCTGTCATGAGTGCCTTCATGTTAGGCCACCAATAGAGTTTCTTTATATCATGGTACATCTTATCAGAACCCGGGTGAATAGAATATTTTGATTTATAAGACTCGTGCATGATTAAGTCTCTCAAACCGCCAAAAAGTGGTAACGAGCTTCGGTTTTTGATACAATGAGTTCCATCAGGACGAATTTCAAATGATTTGTCCATTCCTCGTAGGTTCTGGTTTTTGGCATTTTCTTCTTTGAGGGCTTCATTTTGGGCTTCGAGGATTTGAAGAATGGAAATTTTGATGAACCGTTAAGATAATGCCGAACTCGAAGGGGTTTGGATTCGTTCTTTCGACTAAGGCATCTGCTACAACGTGGCTTTCGGGATGATAACAAATTGCACAATCATAATCTGCGAGTAGTTCTAACCATCGCGTTGCCTCATATTTAATTCTTTTTGACGGAAGAATAAGGTTGAAGGCTGTTGTGATCAGTGAAAACGTACTCTTGTACCGTATAGATAGTGTCCTCCAGATTTTTAAGAGCGAATATTAACTGCTCCTTAATTCAAGATCATGAGTGGTATAGTTTTCTTCTGAGGTTAGTTGTCGTGAGGCAAAGCAATTGACTTTTTCTCGTTGCATTAGTACAGCTCCTTACTCCTTACAAGAGATGCATCATAGTAAACGACAAAAATTATCGTTTCCTTCAGGAGGGTTAAAAAAAAAATTGTGCTAAGATGGTGCTCACAGAGTTTTTGTTAAGGAGTTGAAAGCTAATTCTATCGTTCTTCGCCCAGATATAACTCTGTTCTTATGGGGTATTTTGTCAAAGGCTTTGCAATCTTTGAAAAACCTTTGATAAATCTTTGATAATAGCCGGCGAGTCCTAAGAATTGATCACTTCTGTGGGAGAGTAGTGGAGATGTCCCTATTCTTAACGCTTCAATTTTTGCAGGGTCAACATGAACGCCTTTACTATCGATGAGATGACCAGAAATTGCACCGATATGTATCCAGAAATCACATTAGATAATTGGCAATACAATTTCTCTTTTCGGAGTAATTCCAAGATTATTCTGAGATGATTTGCATGTTCTTCTTTGTTACGAGAATAGATAAGAATATCATCGATAAACACTATTACAAATTTATCCAGATAAGGTTTACAAACACGATTCATGAGATCCATGAATACAGCAGGTGCATTTGTTAAACCAAATGGCATGACTTGAAATTCATAGTGTCCGTATCTCGTTCTGAAAGCAGTCTTAGGAATATCTCTTTCCCTTTACCTCTTAGTTTAATGAAACCTGATTCCGTAAGTCAATTTTGAATAACGCTTTAGCCTTGAAAGTTGATCAATAAGTCATCGATCCTCGGGCAATGGGTAACATTCTTTATAGTAAGTTTATTCAACTCTCGGTAATCGATACACATTCTGAAAGATCCGTCTTTCTTTTTAACAAATAAGACAGGAGCTCCCCAAGGCGATGTACTTGGTCGAATGAAACCTCGGTCGGTGAGTTCTTGAAGTTGATTAGACAACTCCTGCATTTCTGAAGGAGCTAATCTATAAGGTGTTCGAAGCGATGGGTGCTGCTTACCGAGATTAAGTCGATTTGAATTCTACTTGGCGAACAGTAGGATACCAGTAGATCGCTTTATCTTAGAAAGACATCTGAAAATTCCTTGACTACCGGAAATGGTCTTCGATTCACTTCTCGTCTGCTTTCTTCTCCATAACTTGAGTCATAAAACTTTGACAACCTCGGGATATTTACTTTTGATTTTATACAGGATTGAGATTTAGTCGAGTTTAACTCGATCACCTCGAATGATTAGCGTTTCACCACATTAGGAATGGGAAACAACTTCTCGTCACAAAATTTTATTAGCACGATTTGGATAACCATCCATACCAATGACTACTAGAAACTACCAAGTTTAATGTGTATGAGAACGATTCGAAGGTTATTTAGCAAAGTTAAGTGCAGCCTTAATAACATGTTTGTGCTTACTAAGTTTTCGCAGCTATTCGATATATAAAAGGTATCTACCTGTAATAGACGAATATTTAGCATAAGGCAAAGCGATAAGGATATAAAACTTCTAGCAGCTCCGAATCAATAATATCCTGACTAAATGCTGATTAGGAGAAACATACCCCTTAACGATGTTTTGGGGGGGTCTTGTTTGGCATTCCTTATCTTTCACATGTAGGCTCTTCTTGGCATTAATGTTTGGTCGTTTTGGCACTGATTTGTGTAGTGTCGTTATCTCACCACAAGCCCATGTAAACCACTGACAACACATGTAGTTTTGAATTACTTCGGTGGCTGCTCTTCCCTTCGCAGTTCTTGATTAGATGCCCAATCCCTTTGCAATTATACACCAAACCAGTACAGGTCCGTGTGATGGGTATGCACCTTTACACAGAGGGGAGATCTCCGGCAATACCAGGGTTTTTCTGATGAAGTAATAGCATAGGCTTTACCAGCTTCTTGCCTTCGATTCTGTTGTCACGATTGGGTGTAACGATTGTTGGTGTTACGATAGTTGCTGCGGGAATGTTGTGAAACTTCTTCTGTCTCAAACTTTCCTTTTGTGTGTCGTTGATACCTGCATTGGAACATGCGCTTAGTTACTTGATCCTTTAGCCTTTGGGCAATGTTATGTGCTCCTCTAGACTTTGAGGTTTAGAGGCAGTAACATTTTCCTTCAATCTTCGAGTAACCTCCTGATGAAAGCTTCAAAGTTTAACGAGTTTGGCATCAGTTGGGACATAGAACCGTTAATTCTTAAATCTCTAACATAAGTTTTAAGATCCAATTTCCCTTACAATTCAGATTGTAAAGTTCTCTTCCATTTTTTGATCGTAGTCCGGGACAATACATAGTCGTCAGAAGCCTTATTAACACAGATCTAGGTAATTTGATGGCATTCTCTATTCCATGAGGCTGGGCATATGCCATTCCCCCAGAACAAGGCATCACAGTTCAAGTACCATAAGTCAAAAGTACTTTTGTTTTCTTCGGCACATCTGCTACGAGAAAACACTGATTCGGTTCGTTCAAACCAGCGAATAAGACCTACTGCTCCTTCCGTACCATTAAGGTAGAAAGGTTGACAGCTGATAAACTCTTTGTAATTTCCCATTTTCACTGCAGGAGTTCCAGTAAGATTGGTGTTCCTGTCGGGATTACTTGCCATTGTTGCAGCTTGAGCTTCTAGAGCCGTGGTGACACTGTCAGCAACTAACTTTCTGATGGCGTCTTGAGTCATAGCCGGTGATTCTGATGTGAATGCTCTTTTTGGAGGCATATCTAACCAACAAAGATAACACTAATAAAATGATAGGATAAGGCCAAAATTTTAAAGAGAAAATACCATTTAAATTTTAAGCATATTTAACAATAAAGATATTGAAGCTTTGGATATAGGTTATGGGATAATGATAAATATAATGATGCGTATGATAGATGAATGATGGATGAAGGAATGATGAATAAATGAAGATGGATAAATGATGAGATGCAATAAAGCAGGAAAAACAACAAGGTATGAAACGGGATTGCCTTTATATTAGAACAACTTGCCTTTTTTACTGTACATAGTCAAGATTTGACAAGTGTTATTAAATTATACACACTTCCCGTGGCTAGGTTAAGGCTAAAGGACTTAGAATTTAAAACTAAAACTAAAAACTAATGATCACTGAATGCGTACTGGAGTCGATTGTAGATTCATGAGTTTTTTCTATATCTTCCTTGGTGACAGTTTCATTTCATTGATGACTTTCTGCAATTCCGCGATTCCTGTAGCGAGCTAAGGAGATCTTATTTGGATCCTATTTGCTTTCCCGAAGTTTAGATGATCTGAAGTATGACTTGCAGGGGGGTTTTCGGCGGTTAAGGCGTCAAAATCACGTTGGATGATTATTGTTCCTTTACCGAGACCTTCGATGCCGTTTTCAATCTGTTCAGGAGGGATTTCTTCTAGATAACCTTGGATACCCTGAATTTGCTCTTCATGACGTTTGATAGTTGATTTCCGGAAATTTAACCAATCTTCAAGAGCTTGAGGTTAGAGGGGTCAAAATAGACAACTGCCTTGGTGAAAAAGGAGTCCTTCTGGGAGAAAAATTCCTTGAGTTTATGGTTGAATAATGGAGACGGGATGGTGACTTTTCAGTATAAAAAGCTTTGTAAAGCTGTCATTTAAGGATCATCGGAAATAATGAAAGGTCCAGTGAAATTAGCGGACAATCCAATGAACTGGAACACTGAGTAGTTTTTTCCCTGGAAGAGGGTCGGGACATAATCCGTGAAGCTGAGAACCATATTTAGGAAATTGGAAGAAAGACATCCTCCAAATTAGAAATAGGATGAGCGGGGAAACATCGTTCTGTTAATAACCCAGTATAAATAACCTAGATATTTATTAGTATATAAGATTATGTAACTTTACATAACCATTTCCGGAAGATATAGCGGCACGGAGGACTTTCAGGATGGAAAAAGAAAAATTATAGTTAAAGGTTTAACCTGGTTCTCTATAACGTTGGCTCTGATACACAAATCGTAACAACCCCATTTTTTACATATACAGCGGCAACTAATCTGGGGTATTACTCAAGGGTACAATAGATCATAATCATAGAAAACGAATCAAAAAGAGTCGTATTGAAAATAGTTATCATTCATTATTTCTTATAGTTTTACAAACGAGAGGTTTCCAGAATCAAATACAACATTTGAATGATATGGTTTTTCCATCTTCGTGTCCGTGTCACTCCGTACCATTATTACCTGAATAAAACATGCCTAAAAAGACAACACAAAGGTGAGTGTAATCCATAGGTTTTAAGTACTATAATGTTGAATGCAATGCATATTGGTTTACGTATGAATATACACCCATATGCAAACATAATTTATAATTGCCATTAAGCTCATGAATCCGATGCCTAGGTTTATAATAATAATATTTCCCTGCGGGCAAACCTTGCCAAATACCGCGTATTTCTAATGATGGAACACATTAGGTTACACGTAACTGTACGACCAACGCGGACAGCCCAAATAGATCTATTCACATCATTCGCGCTTACTACGAGAGTAATTAACGTTCATGAGTATGGGACTTAAAGCAAAGCGTTACTAGGCAATAGTTAATTTGTAATAACAATAGAAATAAAGTGCATTCCATGTTATAGCATGTAATCTCCCTCGCGGGTTTATAAAATGATTGAAAAGCGAGGCTATGAACTCACCTGAACAGTTATAGGGAAATTGATAGCTAATGTATAGGGAATGAAAGTAACGGCCATCATAGTTTAGAAGTCATTTAGTAAACATTTGTGGAGCTAGGGCACTTTAAATCGTAAACCCAACAACTCAGACAGAACGTAATACCAAGATGAAAACTTCTTAATATGAAGCTCCCTAGTATTGTGGTATGATATGGATCCGGGACATGATTTTTGAAAGCACATTGATGATGAATGATATAATAGTTATAACATAAACAGTTTTAAGCATTTTATTCAATATCTAGAGATGTTAAGCACGAGGAGCGTTAATTAAAGTTATGTCTGGTAATGTTTTGAATATGATTTTATACTTTTTCAAAATGTTACATTTTAGACCTTGGGGTTTAGAAAATTGCAAGTAGACCCCTAGGGTTTGCATTTTTACGACTTTGGTCCTTCAACTTTTATTGATATACCAAGTAAACCTTGGACTTTGAAAAGTGACATAATAGATCCCTAGAGTTATAAATTTGATAAAATGACATATTTGGTCCTTGTAGTTATAA
>BQNB010132758.1:4020-18574 GCA_026074375.1 Tanacetum coccineum
GAACCTTATTCCATTGAACCCAAGAGGCCTTCTTACAATAAGTCTCGTGGCCATTGAAAAACTTACCTCGAATTGATTCAAGGATGCGAAGAAAACCTGTAGGGACTTTGAACATCGACATGTGGAAAATAGGCATAGAACCAAGCACCGATTTAATTAAGGAAAGTCTCCCTCCAATCGATAGCATTTTCATCTTCCATTTGGATAAACGCCTCCTAACACGATCAACAATATCCTTCCAAGATTGAAGTCTATGCATATCGCCCCCCACGTATGATCCAATTAAATCGATAGCTCCACCGTATGATCAACAATATCCTCCCAAGACACAGTTATATGCATAACTAATAATCTTAAATTCTAATTTCACAAAGACAAATATCAAAAAGTTTATCATTATGAACGGGGTTTGGGTTCAAATTAAAGGATGGTTCACTCATATCTATTACTGTATGAATTATTGGTACCTATTCACTTTAACAAACCATATCAATTCTTTTTCATTCAATATAAGGAAGCATAATTATATTACACTACCATTCTTTTGTAGGAAATGATGTGATATGCATGTTTCAAAAAAGCGTAATTTCCAAAAGTTGTTTAAATAGTTCCAAGCAAAACAATTGTTATCACCGATGTTTTAAAATGCACGCCATTATGTCGTTAAGGCTTTGTAAAGGCGCGAGGCGTGACCTCCACGCTACACAATAGACCAAGGCGTAACCTTAAGGCGTGACGTAGATGATAAGTAGAGAAACGTGATAATACGCGACAAGGCGTGATGCGTGGAGGCTTTTGAAGTTCAGTCTAAGATGTAGTTTGAAGTTCAGTCCACATTTCGTTGAGTTTTTATTTTGGCCCCTGCTAATGGCCGAAATCTATTAGCAAAGTTGTTGTTGAAGAACTCTTTGTTGCAATTATGCTTCGAAAGATCAAAGTTAGTTGCAAGGCGACAGATGTAAATGGGGAAGAAGGAATTGACTAGTAAAAAGGTTTCTCTATTAGTACTAGATTTACTTCCCATAGCTCCAATAAGAAAAGGCCAACTAGTTTTAAATTTAAGTAACTGAGTAACTCACTATACATGCCCATTTACGTTTTTGTTTTCCTTTTTCATTAAAAACCTTATCAGCCTATTAGGTGTTATCTTAATCTTTTATATTATATAATAAAAGAATTACATCATTTTGGAGTTTTGTATGAGATTAAATGTTATGAATAAAAAAATTGGATCAATAAAAAAACTTGATTTTGCCACATAGGTAAAATCGTGCGACCTGATTGGTCGATAAAAAGTCAAAATTGAAAAAAGTGGTGGAGAAATTTTATAGAGAAAAAAAAAGACAAAAAAATATAGGTCTCAAATTTGTGAAAATAAAAAACTTAAAAAAATGAGGTAATTACTAAAACTTTAGTGGTTGAATTTTAAATAAATAATATGGAGTTGAGTAAAACTTATAATTTTTCATATTTTTAAATAACTTTAGAAAATAACCAAATACCTCCTTAGACTTTTTACATTCTATAATTTATACTTTAAAAATACAATATATATAAAATCAATATGAAGTTTATATAAGAATATCAGAAAAAACATATTAAACTCCCATATTGTGTACATGATATTAATAGGTAAATTTGAATAACATCAACACTTATGTGAGTTAAAATACGTTAAATCTTTCATCCAACAAAATTTTGACTAAAATATTAATGGATATTAATCGGTGTTTTAAAAAAAACCGAACCGGTATAAAAACCGATTCCGAACATTTATAACCGAAAAAAACCGAACCTGTAAAAAACCGATTCCGAAAATTTATAACCGAAAAAAACCGATTCCGAACATTTATAACCGAAAAAAACCGATTTCGAAAAAACCAAAAAACCGAAACCGATTATTAGAAAAGCCGGTTTTTTAAAAACCGGTTTTCTAATAAATTAAAACCGGTTTTAACCGATTTTTTTTCAATCTCTACTTCCCATAGCTCCAATAAGAAAAGGCCAACTAGTTTTAAATTTATGTAACTGAGTAACTCACTATACAGGCCCATTTACGTTTTTGTTTTCCTTTTTCATTAAAAACCTTATCAGCCTATTAGGTGTTATCTTAATCTTTTATATTTATATAATAAAAGAATTACATCATTTTGGAGTTTTGTATGAGATTAAATGTTATGAATAAAAAAATTGGATCAATCAAAAAGCTTGATTTTGCCCACATGAATTAAAATCGTAGCGAGCCTGAATGTAGAACGAAAAGTCACAAATTGAAAAACTATGGTGGATGAAATTTGAAAGAGAAAAAAAAATACATAAAATAAAAGTACACAATTTGTGAAAATAAAAACTAAAAAAGAGTAATTACTAAAACTTAATAGGTTGAAATTTTAAATAAATAATAAGGATGTTGAGTAAAACTTATAATTTTATTATATTCTTAAATAACTTTAGAAAAAAACCAAATACCTCTTAGACTTTTTACAGTTCTAAATTAATACTTTAAAAATTACAATATAAATAGAAATCAATATGAATTTATAAAAGGATACAAGATTTACCCTTTACTACGTTGATCTAATTAATCAACGCCGACGACGCGGTATTTATTGGTGAGTGGTCCCTCATTCAAACCTTAAATGGTATCATGAAGTATCTTCGATCTTCTCATTACTTTCTGGTATGTCAATAAATATTCAGAATAGTCATCTTCTTGGTGTCGGTATCCCAGATAATTGTGTGGCTGAAGCTGCTAAGTCTATTGGTTGTTTGATAATGAAAGCTCCTTTTAAATACTTGGGTATTTTAGTAGGAGATAATAGTCTACTAAAAAGGCTTAGACAAGACAAATTAATAAGAATGAAATGATGTTGTCTAGGTGAAACTTAAAACCTTATCCTGTCGGGGTTCGTCTTACCCAGTCTTAAATCGGTTCTTGGCTCCACTCCTAATCTACAACATGTCGATTTTCAAGGTTCCCCAATCTGTTTTAATTATATGGAGAGTCCTGCGTAGGAAGTTTTTTAATTGCTTTCAAGAGTGTATAGAAAGATTGCTTGGGTCAAATGTTCTAAGTCTGCTTCTAAGAAATTTGGAGGGTTGGGAAAGTTTCCAGTTTCTTCGCTCTCCAATCTGGCTCGTTCTTTTCAAGTGGGTAGGCGCTACCTTTCTCATATAACTCCTTAAGGTCCCGAATTTATCAGCTTTACATTCTTGAATGGTCATGATATTTCTGCTGGTTTCAAATCGAACATGGAGCTCTATCATAACAGAAGTTAACTCCCTTAAAGTCAAAGGTGTCGACTCATATCTCTTTGAGTAAGATTCGTAGTGGGAAAAGGTACAGGTACAAGCTTTTGGAAAGATCTTTGGGAATGACGATAATCTTCTCAAGCTTTCTTTATTCCTCGATTGTTTGCTCATAAAGAGAATTAAAGACATATCGGTTGCTTATAAGATGAATACGTCCTATCTCATTTTCTTTTCCGTCGTCATGTCCGAGTAGGTAGTAGTTCAACAACAACTGAATCAACTTTCGTTATTACTTGATATGGTTATTTTATCTAATATGGATGACAGATGGTTTTGGGACTTAAATGGCGATGGTGTTTTTCAAGTCAAGGATGTTCGATCTATGTTAGATGAGGCTTTTCTCCCAGGTAAATGGAAGTTCTTACTCGATGGATTAAACATATTCCGATTAAGGTAAACGTTTTTGCTTGATAACTTATCTCGATCGTAACCTACTAGACGGAATTTGTCTCAGTGGGAAATGTCTCGCTTCGTCTTTGGCTTGTCCTCTTTGGTGACATGTGCTCGAGGATTCGTCCCATTTTATTCTTCGGTTGCTCCAGTGGCGAAAGATATCATAATAATTTGTAGATGTGTGGAATTTGGATGTTCATCCTTATGAGTCGTACAAGATTGGCTCTCTTGGTTCAATTCTATCCGTTTAGGTTCTAAGACGAAAGAGGTGTTGGAAGGCGTGTTTTACGTTTCTTGGTGGAGCCTTTGGAACTTCAGGAACCAATTCCTTTTTGCGTCTCCTATTCCCCGAAAGGATGCTATTTTCGACAATATTGTTTTACGCTCTTTTTATTGGTGTGTAGCTAGATGTAATAGAACTTTGAATTGGGTTAGTTGGCTTCAACACCCTTTTTTGATTCCTTTGTAATTTACTAGCTCCTTGCTAGTGGTTCTAATAAAGTCGCCGTTAAAAAAAAAGGTAAATTTGAATAACATCAACACTTATGTGAGTTAAAATACGTTAAATCTTTCATCCAACAAAATTTTGACTAAAATATTAATGGATATTAATCAGTGTTTTAAAAAACGATTTTTTAATTGACCCGATCGAGACACTGTGTCACAGTTCAATCGGGTTTTTGGGCAAAATCCGGCTTCCGATCACCTGACCGGTTCACGGTTCAATCGACCAAAACACTTATATTAATACATAATGAATTTTTATATGTAAAACCATGTTATAATTATTAGTTGTAATAATATCACAATTACAATACATTAAACACGGAATTTTTTTTCCTATGCCCATATATTAAAAAAATGTTTTAAAATAAATTTGATTTATGTGTAAGCCCCGTGCATGCACGAGATTTATAACTAGTTTGCAATGCGTGAATTTTAACCGGTGGTGCTAATATAATTTTTTTTAGATCTTTACAATGTAAAATAGTAAGTTGCATTTTTTACTACATTTATATTATAACTTCAATTGTAAAAACTTTGATTTAGTTTATAAAAGATCTTTAATGTATTATTTGGTCACCGTGAAACATTCAAAATATGAACTTATTCAGTTTTATGATATTTAGTTTTGATGTTATCAAAATACACAAAAATCAATGCAAATCAAATACAGAGTAATTTAAACCTTGAATAGATATTAAGTGTGCATACCTTATTATGAAATTTTAGATAGCCATACGATGTTATCCGTAATTTGATGAATCAAACAGATTTATGGGTTTGATCATTGGTTCGTTAAATAAAACACTAAATCATTACTACTAGACCATAAATTCCGAGCCCCCTTTAAGATAGAATCCTGGCTCCGTCACCGGCGTGAGCACATGGCGAGTCATGGCCTTAAGCTATTTATAACTTTGGTTAATCATGATTGTGCTTAGGAGCCACGACTCGCCATGCCTCACACTATTTATAACCTTGTTATCACGATTAACCATCATTGCATGAACACAAGCACAACCATAGATGTGCTCAATATTTCTTGTGAATAAGATACACGGAAAGTAACAAGTTTTCTATGTGTAGGCTACTTATCAGAAGTAAGCACCAATTTCAATTCTGACCATAAGCCTTGTTAATTTTCATAAACATTTTACTTGGTAAGAAATATATTAACCAACATTTGTACATATAAATCACAAAATTAGCAAACTTTTGTTGTACAACACAAAATATCTACACCCACAACTCAATGTGCTCACCAAAACACCGGTGAAACAAGTATTGAAACAACAATCATCACCTCCTTTACCAAAACTTCAAAATATAAAATTGTACGTCCATGCATGCAAACTTAAATCAAAAGATAACATCTAAGGCTGCACACTATGTGTGGTCGCGATCTGTACTTTTCCCAGCCACATCAGTTTTCTCTCTTCGGCGGCCTACATGTGACATTTTGCCACTATAAAGCGATCTTAATTTTATTATTTCATTTTCAATTTTTTAACAAAAAATTTAAATTTCATTAAAAAACATTACATACATAATAAAAGACTTACATAATAATTAAATAAAAGTAAAACATTATAATAATAAAATGACTAACTATAATTAATTTGCATTATTCCACAAGTGTTCTACTAAATCGGCTTTTAGGCTTAGATCAGTCGTTCTGTTAATTATCTCCTGAGTAACTTAAATCAATTCTTCATGTGTTCTTACAGGATCATCATCACGGTGTTGTTCCACTGAAAAATAATCGGGACTTATCGCTTCACCTTTGTCATGAATTATCATATTATGTAATATGATGCATTGATGTATACATTACATCCGATAGTCTACGTCGCGACATCCCTCTAGCCGGATATTTAATTAGCTTCCACTTCGACTTTAATACACCAAAAGCTCGTTCTACATCTTTCCTTGCTGCTTCATGCTTTGTCTTATACAATATTAGTTTATGATCATGCGTACCCGGATTTTTAATGGATTTAATAAGAAGGACCATTGCGGATATATCCCGTCAGTAAGATAATATCCCCTTTATAAGGCACGTTGTTAGCCATGAATGGAACACCTGTGTTCTCCCCGATTTGCGATCATGAAATATGTGGATTTGTACGTAAAACGTTCACGTCGTTTCATCCCGGAGACACCAAAGAACGCATGCCAAATCCATAAATATTGGGAGGCTATCGCTTCCAATAAAATGAATGGATCTGGCCCGTGATCACCCCTAGAGAATTGAGCTTTGTATGCGACTGAGCAATTCGCCCACGGCCAGTGTGTACAATCAATGTTTCTTAACATCCCAGGAAACCTATGCTTTTCATCGTGATGAGCATAGTGTTTTTCCATGTCAGTATATGTCGGCTTTCACAAAAACTCTTCACCATATAAATTCATGATGACCTTACAAAAGATTCGGAGAGAATCACGGGCTGTTGTCGCACTCATTTGCAGATATCCGTCCAGCGAATCAGGATCGGCTCCGTATGTCATTTAACGGATTGCGGAAGTACACTTCATCAATGCTAAGATACCAACCTTTCTCGTACAATCATTTGTTTGTTGAAAAAAAAGAGAAGCATCGGTTACTTCTCGAACAATTTTTGTAAATAGTCTTCGGCTCATTCTGAAACATTCACGGAATGTTGGTTCGTCATACTGTGGTGTTCGGAGAAGTAAGTCATGACTAAACGATCATGAGCATCGTAACGATCCATTTATACTAGGTTTCGTTGGACTTTTGGCTTTGACGCTTCATAAGCCCACAGTAAATCACTTGACATGGGGGGGGGGGGGGGGGGGGGCGGGCCTCCGTAAACATAGCAACCTCTTTACTAAATCATCTTCATCATCCAAAGAGGAGAAAAAAAATAGACCGGAAGACTTTGTGTAGTTTGAATGCGTGTAGAGAGAATAGTTTTTTTTTTTTGAACGGCGAATTTATTAAAAGAAAACACTAGCAAGAAGCTAGAACATTACAAGGACACAAGGTGTGGATTTTTAACCAATCACCCAACTAAACGAGCTTTACATCTATAACACAACCAAAAGAAAACGATAAAAAAAAAAAAAAAAAAAAAAGGGAAAAAAAATAATAAAGAAGCACTACGATCATCAAAAATATACTCATTGGAAGAAGGAACAACCGCCAAAATCTTCTTATTCGAAAAGCCCATATGAACCACCATAACCATAACACACCCTTCTAATAATCTTATTATGCTTAGAAGGCAGCCGTAAATTAGTTATCCAAGAAATCCCTCATCAAAATGAATCAAGCTCCATGTAACTCACATCCCCACAAATACAAACCCTCCGAAAAATAGCCTCTAACAACACTACAATTAAAGAACATAATGTTTCAAGCATTCAACACCCGTCTCGCATAGAGGACATGAGAATAGAAGGGATATCTATACCTCTACGTGAAATGTCCACCGATCGTATACCATTTATCACGCACCTTCCAAGCGAGAACAATGACTTTAATAAGGCACTTCTTTAATCCATCTTGTATTGAAGAAATATCTGGTAATCTATTGTTGTCAATATACATCGCCCGAAGCAGACTGAAAATTCCCCCACCCATTTAAATCCCACGACCACCAAATCTCCGATGGACTTAACATCACTCCCTCCAACCTGTCCAAAAGATGATCCCACTGTTCGATTCAATTCCACTAAACGCGCATCCTACGCAAAAGAGGAAGATAAAGAAGTCTGCTCAAATATGGAAAGCTTACCGAAATGTTTTTGATTTACCTCAAGCGCATAAATCGTGGAAAAAACCTCTTTCAATCGACAGCTCCCCCCTCCACCGATCCTCCCAAAAAGAAGTATTCGACCCATTCCCTATCTTCTTATGCATCATACTTATAAGATCAATTCCATGAGAAGCTAACCTATCCATTTCTTTAATAATATCGCACCAAATCGACGTATGTCCGACATTCCCAGCTCTACCAATCCTACCATCAACTCCATGTATAGCATGAATGACCCTAACCCATAACGAGTCACTTTGATTAAAAAATCGCCAAACCCATTTAAACATTAACGCTCTATTAAGCGCGAATAAACTAGATACACCAAGACCTCCTTTCTCCTTTGACGTCAAACTTTATTCCAAACAACCCAAATTGACCTTTCCTATCAAGATCATTGCCATTAAAAAAGTGACACCGTTGATTCCATACGATTAGAACCAACATAGGAACCATAAAATAGACATATGATAAATAGGCATAGAACCCAAACAAAAAAAAAAAAAAAAACCCCCCCCCCTCTTTTTTTTTTTTTTAAAAGAAAAAAGTGAGCCTACTCCAATAGACAAAGTTGTCATCTTCCCCATTTAGAAAGTCGATTCACCATTATGTCGATAACCTCATCCCATGAATTAATCCGAGACATACATCCTACCTAGCTTTTCGAGCCAAGAATAGAAAACGGAGTATTAAGAATGCCACAACCAATATGTCTAGTAACTTCTTCGACCTTCTCTATCGAAACCGCTAACCCCATGAGTTTACTTTTACTAAGATTAATACTAAGACCCGAAGCCCGTTCAAAACACTTTAACATATACATTAAAGTATCAATATTCCGCTTACTCCATTGACCCATGAATATAGCATCGTCCGCAGAAAACATATGAGAATAAAGTACAATAGAAGAGTTAATCTGATACATTAAACATACCCGCATCCTCCACTCTTTAAGGCAATGAGACTCTCCCAAACCAATATAAATAAGAAAGGAGATAACGGATCACCTTGTTTAATGCCTTTTATAAAATTGAAATTTACCTCCGCGTTACTTCCATTTATCTAAAACCGAACCACGAGAAGATCGAAGGCATTCTGTATCCAACCACCCATTTAGCACCAAAGCCAAAACGATTTAAAACTCTCCTAAAAAAAAGAAATCCACGAACGGAATCATAAGCCTTTCAAAATCAAATCTTAAAATAAACGTTTGTTTTTTTTTTGCTTTACACCATTGAAGAACTCTTGAGAATGAGCGACCGTCTAGAATTTGTGTCTATCGCCACAAAAGCCGATTGAACCCACTAACTAATCCCACCAACACACCACAAGCCGATTAGCCAAAATTTTCGCATAATTTTATATAAGCTCCCTATAAGACTCAATTGTACGAAAGGTCCTTAACCAATTTAGCATCCGGAATCTTAGGGATTCACAGGCAATAAACGACGCATTCAACCTTTTTTTAGTGAAAAGTACCGAATTAAAAAAAATGTTGAACCCCGCCACTACATCCTTTTTAATTAAGACCAATATCTTCTAATGAATCCAAAAGTAACTCCATCCGGTCCGAGATTTCTCAAAATCCCACCAATCCCACACCGCCCGCTTAATCTCGTTTGTACGAAATATCACCTTCCCAATACATTTTATTTT
Organism: Tanacetum coccineum; assembly: GCA_026074375.1. Lineage (NCBI taxonomy): Eukaryota > Viridiplantae > Streptophyta > Magnoliopsida > Asterales > Asteraceae > Tanacetum > Tanacetum coccineum. Next base: position 13,665 of record BQNB010132758.1, read on the forward strand.
CAGCTCACTAATCGTACAGGAAAATTCAATAATGATCACTGACAATACACGAGCGCTGGAACCGAGTACTAAAATGCTCCAAGAACTCCTTTTTAACCATAGCCGGATTATCGATCCACATACCATCTTTTAGACTCCACGTATACAAGATGATTACGTTTTCTTATTAAAATCCCTTGAATAAAACTTTGTATTCTCGTCTCTTTCTATCGCCATTTATCTTAGCTCTTGCGCCGCTCCAGAATTATCCACTTTCTCCGCTCTTGGATGTCTTTAATGATCTCCATTCTTTATAAGAATATCAATCGTAGCATTTCCTTGGTCAATAACAATTTCCAAGTCATGGAGATCTTTTTTAAAAGCCCTTTTTTTACACTTATTAGATTGTCTCTTCCCATTCCACTCACGAATACACTTTTTGAGAAATTTCATCTTATACATCAAGTACAACATAGGATTTACCTCAACGATTGGACATTCACACCAAGCTTTCGAAATCACTCTTCAAATCCGCTATCTCGAACAATAATGATACATCCTAAAAGGGATTGGGCCCATAATCATGGGAAGAATCACGCAACCATAAATAGGTCTATGATATGCCGATAAGGTACCTATCCAACGTTAAAGCCGAAAAGTTATGAATTCACACCCAACAAGCTTCCGACATAAGAAAAACCGGTCTATCTTACTCATCTTCTTAGCGATCTTGACACCAATGAAGCTCGTTACTAACTTCATCTTCATCATCCGAAGAGGAGAAAAAAAATAGACCGGAAGACTTTGTGTAGTTTGAATGCGTATAGAGAGAATAGTTGTATGAAGTTGTGAAAAAATTAATAAAATAAATGGGTATTTATAGTGATAAATTATTTAAATTTAAAAAGTTAAAAAGTTTTTTTTATATATAAAGTAAATTACACAATTTTTTTTGACTTTTTCCTTGCAACGACAACGGTCGTTTGGCCGATACATTTGCTCAAAATTCGTCGACGACCGATCGACCCACTATGGTGGCGACCGACCATAGTGGGCAGCTTAAATAAATAATCTTCAATATCTTGCAATCCTCTCCACACAATGCATGGGAGCTATCCTATCGCTTTGTCAAAAGAAAAACAATGTGTGAGCAAGTGTCCAAGAAGATGTCATATCACTAGGCAATAGATTATAAGGCTCGAGCCTGTTCGTGGGTTCAGATTCGTTAGGGTTTTCTATGCATTAGAAGATTATAAGGCTCGAACACATGGCTCTTTTTCTTCCGATAGCGTGCGAGATTTTACATAATACGATTGGAAACAAAAATAAGAAAGATAGTGGATCAAATTATACTCATATTTGCCTTTTGATGGATAGATATAGATTCTTTGGGAATAATGAAGACGACTGAAGGCAAATTGTACGAGTGTGTGTATAGAAAATACAAATAGAGACAATATTCTCACAATCTCACTTTTCAAAGATTTAATAAACCTGCTTTTTATGCATTAATTGTTTAATGGAGTTGAAAATGGCAGGCAATCTTGGGAAATTCGGTCAATGGTTTCCACTTTTATTACTATTCAAAAACGTTAAAAGTGGGGTTTGATCCAATGTTTTGGGAATTTTAATGAATGTTTAGCTGTAAAATACTAAGATGTACTCTTTTACATCAAACTAAACAATTGTAAGGTTCAAGAGTTCGTATTTCATACTCCCTAAGACATGTTTGTAAAAGTTATAAGATGACTTTCATTTTGACTATTGAATTAACATAAGGGACGTTTGCTTTTGACACAAGTCTTATTGATTCTTTAGTTACGTAGTTTGAGAATTAGCTAATTGTGATGGGTGTGTATCAGATAAACATAGATATTTGCTTGAAAACTATACAATCCAAAGAATATACAAAATGGACAATGATAGTCATGCATTGTATATATATGATAAAATCAACAATCAGAGTTGTAAGATTTTATTGGGTGCCAATATAAGATCATTGGTAAGATTTTAGCTAATAGGCTAAGTACTGTGATCGAGAGTTGTGTCAAGCCTGCGCAATCAGCTTTTATAAAGGGTAGAAATATTCTTGATGATCCTCTTATCTTGAGCGAAGTCCTGGCTTGGTATCGAAAATGTAAGAAAGGGCTCATGGTTTTTAAAGTTGATTTTTAGAAAGCTTTTGACTCCTTGCGTTGGGATTTTCTGAATTTAATTTTGGAAAAGTTTGGTTTTGGCTTAGAATGACGCTTATGGATTAAAGGTTGCCAACACAATGGTCGCTCCTAGGGGTGTGAATCGGGTCGGGTCGGGTTCGGGTCAATCGGGTCGGGTCAATTCGGGTTAAAGCTAAAAAGATTCCATACCCGAACCCGACCCTATTTGTGAAACTCGAGGTTACTCGGTGTTTCGGTGGTCAATTGAGGTCGGGTCAATCGGTTGGTCAATTCGTGGGACGGGGTCAACTCGTGGTTCGCGGTCAATTCGTGAAAACGGTTATAGTCCAGACAAAAACTTTTGACCTGGTTCTCTATAACCTTGGCTCTGATACCAATCTGTAACACCCTCAGATCTGAGGGTGTTACATTCTTGATGGTCCTCTTATCTTGAGCGAAGTCCTGGCTTGGTATCGAAAACGCAAGAAAGGGTTCATGGTTTTTAAAGTTGACTTTGAGAAAGCTTTTGACTCCCTGCGTTGGGATTTTCTGAATTTAATTTTGGAAAAGTTTGGTTTTGGCTTAAAATTGCGCTTATGGATTAAAGGTTGCCTTCAGAATGGTCGCTCCTCCATCTTAGTTAATGGCTCCCCTATGGATGAGTTCGAGCTTTTCAGAGGTCTTAGGCAAGGAGACCCTATGTCCCCTTTCCTTTTCATCTTAGCAATGGAGGGATTACATGCTTTAATGTGTAAGGCTGAGACGATAGGTTTATTTAAAGGAGCTTCCATCGGCAGCGATAACTTGTGTATCTCTCACCTTATGTATGCGGATGACGTTATTTTTTTGGTGATTGGTCCTCGGTTAATGCGCATAATCTTATTAGCATTCTTCGTTGCTTCTATCTTATCTCGGGGCTAAAGATAAATGTTCAAAAAAGCAATGTTTTTGGTGTAGGTGTCACTGACGCAGAGGTTTCCACAAGGCGCATATTTATCGGTTTAGTGGGAGTGGCTTAAGTTTCCCCTTGAAGTATCTCGTGTATACGGTTGGATGTAACATGACCAGTGTGCATCATTGTGAATGATATTGTTCATAAGTTCTCTTTTAAGCTCTCCTCTTGGAAAGCTCGCTTACTATCTGTAGGTGGGCGTCTTTCGCTTATAAAGTCAGTTCTTGGTAATCTTCCCACCTACTATATGCCAATTTACATGATGCCGGCTTCTATTCGAAATAAGCTAGAGTCGATGCGAAAAAACTTTTTCCTAGGGGGCAATTTTGAGGAAAAAAAGATGTCTTGGGTTAAATGGAAAAAGTGTCTCGCAAGCAAGCAAGAAGGTGGTCTAGGCATCGGTAGCATTCTTGGGCTTAATACTGGTCTTTTATTGAAATGGATCTGGAGGTTCTTGAATAAACCTTCTGATCTTTAGGCTCGGGTCATTCATTACATTTATGGTCTCGATGGGGGCATACATACTGCCCTTAGCAATAGTAAAAACGCACCACTTGGGGATCAATTGTTCACTCGATCATTAGTCTCAAGCAGAAAGGTATAGACCTTATCTCCCTTTGTTCTCGCAAAATTGGTAATGGGGCAGACACAAGGTTTTAGGCTGATATCTGGTGTGGGGAACAACCATTAAAGGAGTTATTTCCTCGCATTTACCTTCTCCATTCAAATAAAAATTGCACCGTCGCTGAACGTGTTTGTTCCCTGGACTGTGTGACAACCATGACTTGAGCATGTTAGTCAAACTATTATTGTTGACTTATGAATTTGTTGCAATGTATGTGTTATATGTTATATGTGTTTATACGTGTTTATGTGTGTTGTGCGGGATATGTAAGATTTGATAATCAATCCATTGAGCGTGATCCTCTCATTGGGATTGGATTTGTGTTGGATTTTGTGGAGTTCATTTCGTTCACTTTTAGTGACAAGGAAATGATTTTGGTGATTGAAGCGGTTTTGCGTTAATTGTGTAAGTAATTATACGTATATGTATTTATGTGTTAGTAATATTAGGATGAGATTAAGTTTTAGTGGTAAGGATATGAAAGAAATAAAATTTCTATTTTTGGAATGTTAGGTTTAATAAAAATGAAAAGTTAATTATTTTTAAAAGTCTAGTAAATTGCGTTTACACAAAAAGGTATGCGCAAATAAGCATAGGTTTTTGTAGAAAATTAAGGTAATATTAATAATTAAGTAATTAATAAATAAATAAATAAATAAATAAAGGAAAAGATGCCATTCGGCTGGATAAGGGAAAGAAAAGAAAAAAAGAAGTTTTAAAAGGAAACAAACTCTAACTAGATCTTATCTATAACTAATTGGGGGCCTATAAATACAAAATAAAATCTCAAACCCTCCCCCCTTTGTAGAACCGGTCGAACAAGAGAGAAAAGAGGAGGAAAAATTAGGATTTTTACTTTTGTGAAGAAATCAAGCTCTAAGACAAGTTTTAATTAATTCTTGTTAGTTATTAATCTTTAATCATGTAATAATTAATATGGTGGATAATTAGGGTTCATTAAAACTGCAATTAATGATGTTTAATCATATTATAATGATTAGGGTTTAATTAGAAGCTTATGGATGTAATTGGTTAGACTTAACAGCAAGAATTCTCAGATTTAAGTTCGTTTTTGAATTCAGTGGTTCTTTCAACGTATAATGATCGTTGGTATTTCTCCCTTTCTAGCAGTGGTGAATTTAGTGTGAAAGATACTCGTCTTGCTATTGATGATTTGGTGGTTCCCTCTCATTCTGAG
>BQNB010132759.1:0-18574 GCA_026074375.1 Tanacetum coccineum
GCTGGTCTAGAAATTCATCAGTTATTTCCTCTTCCGCAAAGGCTCCCAAATTTGGGTTCTCTAGTCTTGACAAATGATCTGCAGCCAAATTCTCTGCTCCTTTTTTATCCTTAATTTCAATGTCAAATCCTTAGAGAAGTAGAACCCATCTAATAAGTCTTGGTTTCACGTCTTCTTTGCTGAACAAATACTTCAAAGCATAATGATCAGTGTAAACCATAGTTTTTGATAAGACAAGATACTGACGAAACTTATCAAAAGAGAAAAAAACTACGAGAAGTTCTTTTTCGGTTGTGGTATAATGTTCTTGGGCATTATTCAAAGTTTTGCTTGCATAATAAATTGGTTTGAATTTTCCATCAATTAGTTGCCCCAAAACAGCTCCAACAGCGAAATCACTAACATCACACATTAATTCAAACGACTCATTCCAATCGGGAGATATGATGATAGGTGTGGTGGTTAGTTTTTCTTTTAAAATGTTGAACGCCTTTTTGCAATCATCAGAAAAATCAAACTTTGCGTCTTTCATCAAAAGCTGAGTCATTGGTTTAGAGATCATTGAGAAGTCTTTTATTAACCTTCGGTAACCATGCCCCAGAAAACTTCTAACTCCTTTAACGTTAGTCGAGTATGGTAATTTAGCTATCACATCAATTTTGGCTCTATCAACTTCGATTCCTGCTCCAGAAATTTTGTGTCCTAAAACTATCCCTTCTTTTACCATAAAATGGCATTTTTCCCAATTTAGCATAAGGTTTGTTTCTTCACATCTAGCAAGCATTCTATCTAGGTTAGCTATACAACAATCAAAAGAGTTACCAAACACTGAGAAGTCGTCCATGAAAACTTCCATAAAGTCTTCTACCATGTCGTGGAAGATTGCTGTCATGCATCTTTGAAAAGTGGTAGGAGCATTACATAATCCAAACGGCATACATCGGTAAGAGAAAGTTCCATAAGGACAGGTGAAGGTGATCTTTTCTTGATCCTCAGAGCGATTGGTATTTAGAAGAATCCTAAAAATTCATCAAGAAAATAGTAGTATTCATTCCCACATAAACGTTCTAACATTTGGTCAATGAAAGGAAGTGGAAAATGGTCTTTTCGAGTTGCATCATTAGGTTTACAGTAATCAATGCATACCCTCCATCCAGTAACTGTTCGGGAAGGGATTAGTTTATTATTATCATTTAAAACTACAGTCATCCCTTCCTTTTTGGCACAACGTGAATAGGGCTAACCCAGGAACTGTCTGAAATTGGATAAGTTAGTCCGAAATCAAGCAGTTTCATAATTTTGTTTTTCACAATATCTTGGACCTTCGGATTTAGACGCCTTTGGGGTGGGATTACTGGTTTGTAATCGTCTTCCATCAAAATCTTGTGTGTACAGTATGACAGACTGATTCCCTTTATATCTGAATTTTTTCAAGCAATTGCCCCTTTTCGTTTCTCTAATACTTGCAAAAGTGATGTTTTCTCTTTTTCTAAAAATTCTAATGAGATTATAATGGGAAAGGATTTGTCTTTATGAAGGTATGCGTAGTCTAAGTGTTGAGGAAAATTCTTCATCTCTGGTTTCTTTTCATCAATCTCGTTAGCACTGGCGGAATAAAGATGTTCGCTTTTAACATCGTCACCAATTGTATTTCCATGTGTAACTGGATACGGCGTATTGATAGAGTTGATACGCCGTATCAATTTTTCAGAATCAGACCCATTCTTTTCATTCTGACTAGTAGATTCGCAGCATTCTAGGTCTGATTGATCAATTGATTTTTCCAGCCCCCTTGATAAAAACGAGTCTGACTCCCCACTTGTCAGCAACTCCTGAGCTTCTTTGTTGATCATCTTGTCCAAGTCATCAATCCCGTAACATTCATCGTCTTCAGTTGTTGGTATTTTAATTGATTGGTCTACGTGAAAGATCACCTCATCATCCCCCACTCTTAGTGTTATCTTCTTATTGTACACGTTAATCATAGCTCGAGCAGTGGCCAAAAATGGTCTTCCTAAAATTATAGGAACTCTTGAATCTTTGGGCATATCCAGGATGACGAAGTCTATGGGAAGGATGAATTTGTCTACTTTGATGAGTACGTTTTCAATTATCCCTCTCGGATATTGGATTGACCTATCCGCAAGTTCCAAACTCATTCTAGTAGCCTTTGGTTCTTCGAAACCCAGTTTCTTGTACATCGTGTATGGCATTTAGCTTATGCTAGCTCCAAGATCTGCTAATGCATTATCAATATGTAATTGGCCAATGTCGCAAGGAATAGTAAAACTTCCTAGATCTTTCTCCTTTGACAGAAGCTTGTTTAGTAAAATAGCAGAGCATCTTTCGTTCATAATGACCTTGCAAGCTTCTTCCAGTCTGGCTTTGTTAGTTAGCAAACCCTTTAAAGATTTGGCATACTTTGGCATTTGAGCTAATGCTTCGACGAAAGGCAAATTTATGTGGAGTTGCTTCAAATTTTCCAAAAACTTCTTTTGTTGAGCCTTGTCTTTCTATTTTATCAATATTTTGGGGAAAGGAACTGATGGTGGTTGCACTTTATTTGATGGTTAAACAACCGGTTCGCTAGTTATCTGGGGTTGATCATTAGTGAGTACTTCGATTGATCCGGCTGTCTTTTCTGGTTCAATAACTACAGGCTCTTTCGGTAGCACATTAGTGTCGTTATCATGAACATCTTGAGTCGTAGTTTTTCCACCTCTAGTAGTTACTCTCTTAACATCGTAATCTATCATCGGAGCGTTATTAATTACATTTAATAACTCTTGTACCCTAAATCTGAGCTCAATTAGTGAATTATTCCTTTCTCTAAACAAGAGCTCGTTGTTAGTTTGGAAGTCATAGATGAATGCTCTCATCTCCTCGTGTTCTCGTTTTCCTTCGTCAATGAACTTGTTTAACATCTCTTTCATTGTTAGGCTTCTTTCGGGGTAGTTAAAATGATATGGCAGAGTCTAGATTCTGTTCCTGAAAAGTAAGACATGATGCAAAGTAAACCTATTCTATAAAAATAGATTTGTAAGGAAAATAATAAATAAGCCGTATTCAATAAGGCGAATACATCGTATGACATATCAGACTGGATACATCATATATAAAAGGACAGATACGCCATATCGATGATAACAGAATACGAAAAGAAAGAATTAAATATGCAGAATATTATACAAATCTAAATTACACTAATCCTAAGGGTTAGTTCTAATCTAATGTTAAAAACCAAAATATCAAAACAAAAATCAAGATTAATTTTCACTCCCCTGCAACGGCACCAAGAACTTTATGTGTTGTAGTGTGTGGTTGATTTAAGATGATTCAAGTTTTAAATTTATATTTTGCCGACTAAACCAAAAACAACACTTTAACGGGCAGTGTACCCGATCGGTAGTAGTTTCGTAGTAAGTAGGGTGTCGAATACTTGGAGCGAGGTTAAATCTATCAATTCAATTAATATATTGGTTATCTAATCTATGTTAATTATATTCTAATCTAAACCTATGTTAAACCTATGTTAGTCTAAATCCTAATTCTATAGGGAAAAGTGGTTTTCAGCCTGAGAGACTGGCACAATTTGGTTGGTGACTACAATCAATTTAAGAAACTGTTACCCACGCAAGCTAATAGACAAAGGATAAAAGAGCGGTCGAACCTTATATAAGAAAATTGTATTAACCATTATTAATCCGATTAGAACGTTGGTTTGTTTATTAAGTGCAATGACTTCTTCTCTCGAGGTGGCATATCATTCTTAGACTTAGGCATTAGATTATCTAAAGACCTAGACACATTAATTCTGTCATAATTAAAGCATCTACATAAAGCATCCTTATTTGCTGATTATAATCTATCTTAGGTATTAAAGCAATGGTGATCTTGTTAAACCCTAGCTCATAGAGACTTTACCCACTTACCGCTTAATGGCAATATATACACTAGTAGTGAAATTGTCCAACTATCTAATGGAATCAGAACGTTACTTGTTGAATTATCTATGTCACCTGCTAGTCAACACGATCAATAAACCATCGGCAATATCCAATTAACTAGTTAAGCCCGAAGATTATCCTAGACACAAACTTAGAAGGACAATATTTGTGTAACTATTAATCTAGATGTATAAATTACTATATAGAGAGCTATACCAGACTCTAGATCTGCTTAGTCCACTTTACTAGATCTAGTTGAATACTAGGTCGCATACAAAAGCGCGTAAACAAGTATAAATTGATAAACATAAACAAGCACGCAACGATAAATCAAGAAATCGATATAAACAAATACCAAACATTCAAATCTTCATAATAATGGCTAATACATGAAGGTATTAGCCTTTAAACGTCATAATAAATACAAGAGCAATAATTTAGCCAAGGTAAACTAACTGAGTTAACGAATGATCCCAAAAACTGAACGATTACTAAAGTATATGGAATTACATGATGTCTCCTATAGAATTGAATATGTTGCTCGACCTCTTCTGCTCTTTTTCTCCTCTAAAAATCGACTTTTGTGGTTTAGGTATTGAGAATATGATTTCGCACACCAAAAACTCATTTTTGAGTTTTCTATTTATAAGGTCTGAAGTCGGTTGAATACGACGTATCCAATGGGTTGGATACGGAGTATTGGGGATTTCTTGGAGTAGGGACCACGTTTGATATCTTCTAGAATATTATATTTATTCCATATCTTGGATACGTCGTATTGTTCTTCTCTGGATACGGCGTATTGGTCTTAATTCTTCTGTGGTCTTTGGTGAGTGCAGGCACGGATACGCCGTATCTTCTTTGATGGATACGGCGTATTGGTCTTTAGAATAGTAATCTTCAAAATATCTTCATTTAAGCTCCAGAATGTGCGCCTTTTGCTATCTTTTACCAATTACTCTGTAATTACTGCAATTCTCAAATATAAACGATTAAGTAACAATTCTTTGAAATAACTATACAAAATGGGTTAATATCATAGGATAAATGATATTATAAAATAGACGTTATTTGATTTTATCAAGAATATCATAGGCCGAAAGGGATATTGTTAATTAATCAATTGTCGCCTTTTTGTCTACGATCGGCTACCTTTTGTATTGACCATTTCTTAAGCAGTTTGGTATAACTAGAAACATAATTATCGATGTCTATGGTTTGTGAAACGAACCGCGAATCAAACTCATAGAGGTTGCCTTTGTTTTGAATTGATTGATTGCGCCTAATGCTTGTTTTTGTCACTAGGAGTCTTGACGAAGGCAAAAAGTTTTAAAAACAATAGATTGGATAACCTCCAATTCTTTTAATCAACTTGTTAGTCTTTGCCACTCTCATATCGAATCGGATTCCCAAACTAAATCCAACCAAGTACATCTATTTATTATTGAATCACTTTCATCATTGCTTGCTTGCATCTTAGGACTTTTATCATCGAAATGTATCAAGTCGAAACACCCAAATCCCCTCGAACAATCCCGTCTTACCATTCAATATCTTGCTACTACAGACGAGTTTACTTGCTCATATGTGTTGCTTAAGAATTTGGTATACCGAGTTAAAAATTTAAAGCTGACATGTATCGCACGCATCAAGTTTTTAGCGCCGCTGCCGGGGATTTGATCATGTTTTCCGATTTAGATCTCGTGATCCCATTTGTCCCTAGGTGCCACGTTTCAAAAACAAAAAAAATTCACAGAACCCTTGGAGCCGCCCGGCGCAGCCCTTTGCCGCCCCGACGCAACCCCTCGACGAGCCCTCTGCCGCCTGGGGCAGCATCTTCTGACAAAAATTTACTTTTTAACCAATCTTTCTAAATCCTTTTGGTCTTGATCTTATTTGAGTTTTTCCCTTGAATGCCAACACGTTCTGCTGGACAAAACCCAATTACTCCTTATTCCGAACCTGAACATTTTATCCACCAAACCTTAAGAAAGAAAAAGAAGCGAAACCAGTTCATACCCATTGAAGACCGAGTTTTAAAAATCAAATATCCACATTTAGATAATCTTTTTGAAGCCGAAGTAGTCTATAACCCATTTATTGACCTACCCTTCCCAATGGCCGACGACCAACCTATGTGGGGAAACAATCGGGCCATAACACCCACTCTCGAGGCCGCTATTGTCGCGGTTGACCTTAGAGACAACTTCACCATCAAAGGACACCATCTTTCCATGATCAAAGATCGATAATTTGACGAAAACTCACGGGTCGATCAGCAAAAGCACATCATCTAATTTGTTAAAGTATGTAGAATGTTCCGTTATGGCAACACCAACGCGGATGCCATCAAACTAAAACTTTTTCCATCATCCCTAGCGGGAGAAACCAAGATTTGGTTCAACGAACTAAGTCCTGGTGTGATAACCACTTGGGAAGAAATGAGATAAGCTTTCGTAAGCCGATTCCTTCCACCCGCTATGTTTGACCGACTCATAGGAGAAATTTGAGATTTCACCCAACAACGTCATGAATCACTAGTCGACGCTTGGCTATGAATGAAGGATCTACTACGTAGTTGTCATGGACATGGTTTAGGACGAGGAACCATAATCCAAATCTTTTACCATGGACTAAACGAACCAACCCAAGCTATCTTAGACGCCGGAGGAATCTTCCTCTACAAAACCCTAAATGAAGCACATTAGTTTCTCGATGATCGAGTTCTTCTCAAACTCGATTGGTCAAAAGAGAAAAAAACCAAACCCATTCGTAAAACCATTTCTTTCGCCGAAAGTGAAGAAAACTCACCATTATTGGAAAAAATGGAAGCCTTAACGGAAAGGATAGATTCACAATTCAAAAAGATCAGAGGAGACATGAAAGAAATGAGAAATGGATGCAACAAATGTGGAGGACCCCATCCATCATCAGATTGCGACGATAAACCTATGGGAGGACCCAAAGAGGAAGAAGCAAACTATGCATCCAGAGGATATCGAGAAAATTATGGTCAAAATTCTAGCAATTGGCGCGATCGTCATGAAAACCGAAACTCAAACCCTGGTGAGGAAAACCCGCCAATTCCACATTTACCGGAAAAGAAACCAGACAAATTAGAATTTGAGAAAACCATGAGAGAATTTGTTATAGCATAAAAGACAGCGAATGATTTTGTCAAGAACCAGTTCTACAATCTCAAAACCAAATTCAAACAAGGACAAAAGAAACATCAAGCTGCGATTCAAGACTTAATTTTGGTAGAATTTCTTATCATCAATCTTCAAGACCCCCGGGTACGCTGCCTAGTAATACCCAAACCAATCCAAAACCTTCAACATCAAACGAAAAGCCTTACCGACCATCGCCTGCTCAAAATGAGCACGTGAACGCTGTATTCACACGCAGTGGTAAGACCTATAACCCACCAGCTAACCTAAACACCAAAACTGCTGTCTACCTTGACGATAGTGAAGACGAGGCAGAAGAAGTCGAAAAAGAGGCAGAACCTCTACCCAAGAAACCAACTCAGACCGATACACCGCCACTCAAAGAATATAAGCCAAAAATTCCATATCCATAACGCTTGAACAAAGAAAAAATGAAGGCACGATATGCCAAGTTTTTAGATATGATCAAAGAAGTCAGGATCAACGTACCCCTCGTTGACGTCCTGGCAGGCATGCCTAATTATGGCAAGTTTTTTAAAGATCTTGTAAGCAACAAAAGTAAGATGGAGCAAATCTCTGTTGCCTTCTTAACTAAGGAATGCCCATCAATTCTTCAAAACAAGCTCCCACCGAAGCTTGGAGACCCCAAAAGTTTTCTAATCCCTTGCAAACTTACAAAATCAGTTGAATATCTCGCCTTAGCCGATCTTGGCGCAAGTATTAATCTGATGCCGTATTTACTATACACTACAATTTCTGGAACAACTCTGAAACCCACAAGGATGAGTATTCTCCTAGCAAATCATACTTACCAGCACCCTATGGGAGTTGCTGAGAATATGCTCGTTCAAGTTGGAAAATTCGTGTTCCTTGTAGATTTCATTATCTTGCAAATGGAGGAAGATGATAGAGTCCCTCTAATTTTAGGAAGACCGTTCTTGCATACCGTCGATGCCATCATAAGAGTTAATAACAAAGAACTTAAGTTAGGAATTAGAGAAGATAAAGCAACCTTTTACATCGATAAAGCTATGCAGCATTCTTACATGAATTACTACACATGCTTCCACATGGATGTTATCGATGAAATAATTGAGGATGAACTCGATGCTCTGCTCGACAATTCTAAACCATTCTTAAATACATCAGAAAAGATAAGCGAAACACCACTCGATGAAGAATTCAATGAATTCATGTCAGAGAATGTTCAAGAGGATGAAGTCAAAGACGATTTTGAGGAGTTACCACCAAAAGATGAACTAAGAATCAGGACATCTATCCAAGATCCACCAACCGATCTTGAGATGAAACCTCTTCCAAAACATCTGGAATATGCCTTTCTCCCAATAGTCATATCAGCTTTACTTGAATAGAATGAAAAGGAACAACTTGTTTCAGTTCTCAAAAACCATAAAGAAGCATTTGCTTGGAAAACATCTAATATTCTAATAATTAGCCCTTCCTTTTGCAAACAATAAATCAATTTTGAGGACGATGTCAAACCAGTCATTCAGAGACAACGCTGACTTAACCCAAACATGAAAGAAGTCATTAAAAAAGAGATTATCAAACTTCTAGACACGGGTATCATCTATGCCATCGAAGATAACCCTTGGGTAAGGACAGTACATTGCGTGCCAAAAAAAAGAGGAATGACCGTTGTGACAAATGAAGACAACGAACTCTTTCCAACACGAACAGTAACAGGATGACGTGTTTGTATTGACTATCGTAAGTTGAACGAAGCCACCCGAAAGGATCATTTTCCTTTACCCTTCAGGGATCAAATGCTAAAAAGATTAGCCGAAAACAAGTACTTTTGTTTTCTCGATGGATTTTCCCGGTATTTTTAAATTCTCATATCAGGAAAAGACCACTTTCACTTACCCTTATGGAACCAACGCCTACAAGTGTATGCCTTTTGGCCTTTGTAACGCGCCAGCAACTTTTCAAAGGTGCATGATTGCAATTTTTCAGGATATGCTCGAAACCTCCATGGAAGTCTTTATGGACGATTTCTTAGTATTTAGAGATTCATTCGATTCGTGCTTAAATAATCTAGAGCAGATGCTAATTCGATGTAAACAAGCACACTTAGTTCGAAACTAGGAAAAGTGTCACTTCATGGTGACCGAGGGCATTGTGCTGGGACACAAAGTCTCCCGTAAAGGACTAGAGGTCGATAAATCAAAAATCAACGTAATAGCTAAGTTACCACCACCCACTAACGTCAAAGCTGTTAGAAGTTTCTTAGGACATGCCACATTTTACCGCCGATTCATAAAAGATTTTTCCAAGATCTCCCGACCCATGACGAAACTTCTCGAAAAAGACTCAGTCTTTAACTTCGATAAAGAGTGCAACAGGGCATTTGAAACTCTCAAATAAAAGTTAACAAACGCATCTATTATGGTGTCACCTAATTGGTCGCTACCGTTTGAACTTATGTGCGATGCAAGCGATTTTGCCGTACGAGCCGTGCTAGGCCAATGCGAAGAAAAACATTTTTGACCCATCCACTTCGCTAGTAAAACTCTGAATAGCGTACAACAGAACTGTATGGTGACCAAAAAAGAGTTACTCGCCGTAGTATTTGCATTCTACAAGCTTCGATCATACCTTGTTCTTTTAAAAATAGTTGTGTTCACGGATCACGCTGCAATAAAATATAAGTTTTCGAAACAAAATGCTAAACCACGTCTTATATGTTGGATTTTAATGCTTCAAGAATTCGATATCGAAATCAAAAATAAAAAGGGAGCAGAAAACGTCGCAGCAGATCACTTATCGCGACTTAAGAAACCCAATCTCAACGAACTCAAGAACGAGGAAATAAATGATGAGTTCCCTGATGAGTTTCTCATAAGCATCAAAACCGACGAAAAAGAGAGCCTGTGGTTTGCCGACTTTACCAATTACCTTGTTGGAGGAATTTTGAGAAAAGTATTAACCTACGCTCAGCGTTGTAAGTTCTTTTCAGAACTTAAGCACTATTTCTGAGACGAACTGTATCTATTTAAAGCATGCCCTGATGGCATGATCAGAAGATGTGTTCACAGTTTGAAAACTAAAAAAATTCTAGATGAATGTCATCATGGACCCACTAGGGGACATTATGGACCATCGATTACCGCAAATAAAGTTTTTGATGCTGGATTCTATTGGCCAACTATATTCAAAGAAGCACAGACTCTGGTACAAAACTGTGACGCCTGCCAATGTTCTGGTAGCATTTTACGAAGAGACGAGATGCCTTTGAACATCATCCAAGTTAGTAAAATTTTTGACATATGGGGAATTGATTTCATGGGACCTTTTCTGAAATCTCATAAGTTCGAATACATTCTTGTCGCAATTGACTATGTGTCTAAATGGCCAGAAGCCGAAGCTTTACCCACTAACGACGCACGAGTTGTAGTCAATTTCTTGAAAAAGATCTTCTCTCGTTTCGGAATTCCGAAAGCTTTAATTAGAAATCGTCAAATGGAGAAAATCTTGAAAAGGTATGGAGTACATCATCGTAGAGCCACAACTTATCATCCACAAACCAGTGGTCAGGTTGAAAACACCAACAGAGCATTAAAAAGAATACTCGAAAAAACAGTTAAGGACAATCCGTCTGTTTGTTCGAGAAAATTATATGACGCTCTGTGGGCATTTCGTACAGCCTACAACTCCAATCGATACCACTCCGTACCGACTTCTTTATGGAAAAACGTGTCATTTGTCATTTGAAATCGAACATCGTGCGTACTGGGCCCTGCGAAATTGCAATCCCGATCTTAAGATTGCAGGAGAAAAATGATTTCTACAGTTGTATGAGCTCGATGAATTGAGACTTCAAGCATATGAGAACTCCAAACTCTATAGAGCCCGAACCAAAGCCCATCATGATAAGAAAATTAGAGTTAGAAAAGAATTTAAGGCCGGATGCAAAGTTCTCCTTTACAACTCTATATATAAATTCAAAGCTCCAAAGCTTAGATCAAAGTGGTATAGACTGTTCATAGTCAAACATGTTTATCCATCCGGATATGTTGAATTGTATGACAAACATGGAGGAAGCTTCATTGTTAACGGACACCGTGTTAAACTCTACCACGATAAGGAGCAGCTAAATGAACTTGCCATAGAAGAGATTCACCTCATGTGGAAGAATGAAAACTATTCCATTCATGGCACCATTTCCAGCCAACTACCATGAAACCATGCCATGGGCATAAAAAAAACCGTACATTTACAGTGTAGTGGAAAACACCTATAACGAAGCTAAGCTATATGATTTAGACAAAACTGGGAAAGGAATAGTGATCGAGAATATTTTATATGTCCCAAGCGATGAGCGAAGGGTCATCGCTTGAAAAGAAATGAAAGAAGTACCCGAGTCCAGCTGACGACTCACTCAAAAATTAAGCGCTTCTCGGGAGGCAACCCGTGTATTTAAGATAACTAGTTTCTAAAAAAACGTCTGCACCCGCAATAAAAGTTAAGTGTGGGGGTGCGACATTCAAAAATATATATGTTTTTTTTGCATTTCTTTTGTATTTCAGATTCTTGCAGGAAATGACGCACTTGGTAGCTCAAGTATTATTGCACATGCATGGACACCTGGTTTTTTTTCTTATTTTCCTATTTCAATTTTTGCCCATTTGCTGCATTGAGGGCAATGCTAAATGTAAGTGTGAGAGGGGGGGGAGGAGAATAGGGAAAGAGGTTGTCTTCAAATTTTTAAGCTAACTTAAAAATTGTTTGCCTTGGTAATCTAGTTGTTTTCATAAATTAAAATAAGATGTGTCCCAGTAATAAGTGTATACACATGATAAGAAACCGATCAGAATAACATCAGTTTGTTTTCAAGATATGCTTTAATGCCTTGAGCTAATCATCTCGGTTAGTCTAACATTTTTCATGGTCCCATTTGTCAGTTATACCATCTTTTGTTTTTAAAAGAAAAATATTACACATGGTTTAGCTCTCCCTAAATAACCAAAGCCTACAGGTTAGTTGCTGGCTACGTGGATTAATGAAAGATATGTGGAAAATCCTTATGAATTTTTGAGAGAGTTACTAGCTCCATGTTTAAGGACATATAATTCTTTACTAGTAATAAAAAAATAAAAAAATGAATGATGATGAATAAAGCCAATATGTTAAATCTTATGAAGATGAAGAAAAATTGGTATCAATTAGCCAATGTGCTAAGTCGAGACACAATAATACGTTTATCTTGAAATTCATATATGATAGTGGTAAGCGGTAGCTAGCAACATGGTGGTTTGTATACTTTGATTTATAAACCAAATCCTACACCTGTACCATTTTTCCATTAAAAACAGTTAGCATGGTTCTTTGATGTGTACACTTGGACTTATCGAGTACTTGTGCTTGGTAAATTGCATCTCATTTGAGAAAATTGTTTTCGAGGTTTGCTTGAGGGTAAGCAAAGTTTAAGTGTAGGGGATTTGATAACACTCAAATTGAGTATGATTTGAGAGTAGGGTTGTAAACGAACCGGACGTTCAGTGAACATTTCGTGAACCGTGCGGTAAGATGTTCGATTATGTGCGCTTATTTATTAAATGGACGAACGTGAACAAGATTTTCTATCCGTCTAGTTAAATGAACGAACATGAACACACGCTTCGTCCGTTTATTAGCGTTCGTGAACGTTCGATTATTTCGTTCGATTATGTTCGTCCGATTACGTTTGTTTATTTCGCTCGTTTACGCTCGATTATTTCGTTCGGTTATGCTCGATTATATCATTTGATTAACATATCATATATTGCAAATTTTTTGTCCGTTTATGTTCGTTTAACTCATTAATGAACGAACATAAACGAACATGAACAAGTTCAAATCGAAATGAACGAACATGAACAAAAATTTTCGTCTGATTACGCGTCCGTGTCCGTTTATTTGACCGGCTAAAATTAAATGGACGGACACGAACACACCTCCGTCCGTGTCCGTCCGGTTCGTTTACAGCCCTATTTGAGAGGGTTATTCATACTTTTATATTAGTTATTTGGTCAGTTACCTATGGTTTTATTATTCGATTATGTCAAAATATGCTTTCTAGTGTAATTGCAGCCAAATACAGGAAAACAAGAAAAGGAGAGACGAACATGCGGAGATTATCTTAAGAACGAAGAATCCCGTGTCAGGATCAAGTGCGAAAGCATCTCAAAGAAGAAGAAATCTAATTACTCAAGCTTCCAAGTCCTGAGATCAAGTTGTAATGAAGATATGGTGAAGTACAAAGGCACATGGCCAAGCACAACTCAAGCAAGAGCATTAAACAAAAGATCCAACAAAAAGATCCCACCAGCGACCTCCCAGCCGCCCGGCTGGAGAGTCTGCCTCCCGACAGAAGGCGTGCCGCCCAGCAGGAGGCTATGCCACCCGGCTCTTGGATCCCACGTTTTTCATTTCACTCTAGAAGAAACCTGAATAACCAAGAAGGATCTAGACCCTCTAAACCAACTTTGGACACCCCTTTAAGCCCTAGAACCAACATAAAATAGTAGTATAAATAAGAGACCTCTATGCCTTATTTTAACATACACCTCACCATTTCTCTAACCCTAAATCCTAATCCTCATAGCCACCACTCCTCTCCAAAGCTATCTAAGTCTAAGAAAGTTAGGAAGAAGCTCTAGGAAAGCCAAGAAGGAGGAAGGATCCCTCTAAGTCACAAGTTTATCATTTCCTAGTTTATATTCCTTTAAGCTTTTGCAATACTTTTGTAAGAACTTTCATTATGTTTATGAATGCATTATTTTCTGAAATTATGTCTTGGTTTAATATGAGTGGCTAGTCCCTTTATGTGCTTGGTTAGATGATGTTTGTGGTATGAAGATTTGATTACGATAGTGTGGCATGTTAATTCAATTTCAAGCTAAGTCTTAGATCCATTTGTTCTTATGTTCTAAAGTGGCATAGTTTTATCAACTGGATTGTTTGTTGAGAATATCATAGGCCAAAAGGAATATTGTTAATCAATCAATTGTCGCCTTTTTGTCTACGATCGGCTACAATTTGTATTGACCATTTCTTAAGCGGTTTGGTATAACTAGGAACATAATTATCGATGTCTATGATTTGTGAAACGAACCGCGAATCAAACTCATGGAGGTTGATTTAGTCATGAATTGAATGATTGCGCCTAATGCTTGTTTTTTTTACTAGGAGTCTTGACGAAGGCAAAAAGTTTAAATACAATAGATTGGATAACCTCCAATTCTTTTAATCAATTTGTTAATCTTTGCCACCCTCATATCGAATTGGATTCCCTAACTAAATCCAACCAAGTACATCTATTTATTATTGAATCACTTTTATCATTGCTTGCTTGCATCTTAGGACTTTTATCATCGAAATCTTTATCAAGTTGAAATACCCAAATCCCCGTAAATGATCCTAGCTTACCATTCAATATCTTGCTACTACAGACGAGTTCACTTGCTCGTATGTGTTGCTTAAGAATTTGATATACCGAGTTATAAATTTAAAACTGACCCGTATCGCACGCATCAGTACAATCGAATGATCAATTTTCGCGTTCATATTATGAAAAAGCTAAGACACTGGTTTGGCTTGTGGGTTTGATAAATGCTTAGAAGAAAAGTTTTCTGGTATTATTAATTAATAGTTTGCTTGATTTGTACCATGTACTATATTAGTTGTACTTTGAAGTGATAAGTATTTTAATAATAGCATTAATTATATATGTGCATTGGTGCATTAAATAGTTGTATACAGAGCATTAAAACTTGTATTACTTAAAAACTATATAAGCTTAATAAGTTGTATTACTTAAATTCTTTTTACATTAATTGAAGAGAGTGTCTAATTTGCATTATGAGTCGTATAGATGTCTAGTTTGATCTTGATTTTTGACCAAACATTGGTCATAATTCACTTCAAATCATAGTTTTGTTTAGACTAAATTACACTGTTAGTCTCTGAAGAGTACTCGATTCTCACATTTAGTAAAGTTGTGCTGTACATTTGAGGTTTTACTCATAATCTCATAAACTCTCACCCTAGGTCATTTGTTTTGTAACGAGCGTTAAAATTTTCGTTAGACAAAAGGACATTTTGATCTTGTGTTGTTTTCTTCTCTAATGTACCACTTGCACCGTTGGTCCTTGGTTACTAACAGCCTAACTATAAAGGAATCATTGTATCCACTATCACCCACCGCCACCGCCTCCTATCACCGCCACCCACCATCGCCGCAACTTTTAAGGAATAACAATGCATCAAACCATACATTTCACAACCCATCCAACTAATCAAAACGTGTTCAAGCCTGTGACTCAAATTGTACATTTTGTCACCCCTACAAAAATTTAGCGAAATCGATTCAAAGGCGGACGAATGGAACAATAATCCACACATTGGTTGACATAATCATGTTGCCATGTATTCTAAATCATATTGCTAAACATAATTTACACACAATTATTATATAATTTATACATTTGTGGTAGGATGATCAAGAGAGAAAGTGAACAACAACATTATTTAAATGCTTATCTATAGTAGTTAATATAATATTCCTTATCTACATTACTTTTAATCATATAAGAATATAATGTTGCAACTCACCGTTGCTACTTTAACAAA
Organism: Tanacetum coccineum; assembly: GCA_026074375.1. Classification (NCBI taxonomy): domain Eukaryota; kingdom Viridiplantae; phylum Streptophyta; class Magnoliopsida; order Asterales; family Asteraceae; genus Tanacetum; species Tanacetum coccineum. The sequence goes on from BQNB010132759.1 coordinate 15,752, forward strand.
TTTTATTGATATATTATTGCTATCTACAGTAACAAATTATTAAATTATTTACAGATCTTAAGAAACAAAACACGTGTCTACAAAATACACAAAGTATTTTATTACTCATCAAACTCATTGAACAAAACAAAAAAATTTAAATCCACCTCATATTCAATTGCAGATGATGCTGCCATCAGGGAGGTTGTCCAAGAGGTGAAGATTTCTTGCCAAGAAAGATGAGAGGCAAGCAATATCAATGATTTGAACTAGAGGTATGGTTATGCATACAATCACGCCTTCCAATAGTTTTAATTTTTTTAACCCCACTAAACCTCCCCACCGGCCCACTATTTCTTCCAGCTTATTTCTTCTTCTTCTTATTCAAACACACACACACAATACTCAAAATTGTTTATATGATGTGAGTCTACTTTATAATTTTATGTTAGTGAATAATGATTGGTTTTATTTGATTTTTTGGATGGCATCTTAATTTTTTGTTTTTGTTGAGATTAATTTATTCTTCTTTTATTATAACAGATTTGAAAATTTACCTTGGATTTATGTTGTTACCACCGCAACGGAGCCGACACTAAAGCTTCTTAGGATCATTTGAGGTGAGTTCGACTTAAATAACCAACTTTTTAGGGCTTTACTTTTATTATAGATTATGTGAATGAGTTTAGTATGTTTTTTGCTTATAAAATTTAGTTTTGGATTTTTTTTTCTATTGTTTTATTTTGGTATGGATTTGTTAAAAGTGATATGATTTTGTTTGTAGTTAGGCTTTTGGAGAAATAAGGTACTGATCAATGTTCGATTGCGCCCGTTGGCTTGCATGCTCAAAATTATTGGTCAGGTACTAGATAATCATAGAGCAAATTTTTACTTTTGCTGCGTAGTATAACAAAACTAGGATGGCTTATGTGGTTTTAGATTGTAGGCGACAAACGAGTCCATGGTGTTTGGAGAACAAAACAAACAAATAATATTTACTAAAGGCGGTGTTTGGATTAGCTTATTTTGGGATTTTTGAAATAATTCAAAAGTAGCTTATATGAGGGCTTATTGGCTTATCTTTGTGGACACCCTAATGTGGCTTTTTGAAACCGTTGCAGCTCTTCGCCTCACTCAAATTAGATGACCCAAACACCCCCTAAGGTTTATCTGCTCCTGTATTTCCATAATATGTTACATTAAAATATTTTTAATGTTGCATCTCACATAATTTCAAGAAATGCTATGGAAATTGGGGAAAGCGTAGTAGAAATTATGTTATGACCTCTTACCGTCGCCTTCGCTCCTATGGAGTGGAGCATTACTTCTCTACAGTCATTAAAAAAGAAATTTTATACATTGCATGACATATATATTTGCTATAAGATATTCCTTTTATATGTGGTGGCTCACCAATAACGAATACTCAAGAACAATATGACTCAAGACGTGTACTTTGGCTCTAAAGGTAATAACTAAGCATTTTTTTCCTTCAGTTATCTTTAAAAATGCATATGTTGGATCATGGATGAAATTATGATAAAATTAGATAGATCACTAACCGCTTCAAATATGCATACGAGAAGCAGTAGATCTATTAGAGCTGGTCATTTGGACCCATTTAAAGATACACCTCTACGAATAATAACAATGTGCTTAAAAAAACAACACCATACTTTCATTTTTGGTGATTACAGTAGTGTAGCTTCAAATTGTTAACAACAATAATATAATTTAAGTTAGGATATTTAGTTCTCAATGGTTGTAGTTTTGTTTCGATGCGTAATCCTAAACGCCCTCAAAACAACGGATAGTCAAAGAATTTGTTTAACAAAATTTCGCCGCGCTTTAAAAGGATTCCAAATTCGTTTGTTCTGGATTATTGAATAGCAAACCGACGCCTTAAATTTGTTTTAGTACCTTTTTATTGGTGCATTGAGCGACGATTGGAAAATATACAATTTTCAAATATCAAAATTCAAATTTAGGTTTTGCATATACGATTGGAAAATATACACTTTTTATCCCTCCCTCCGGTTCATCCATAAAGAATATATGCTAACACCCAATCTCCTTACACCAATTCTCAAAATTAAATATGTCACAGAATAACAACGTGAAGTCTTTTGGCCTCTTGTTGCTAAAGCTGATGAAAGTGTCACAAGATGATTTCAAAGCTACTGGGAATGGTGAAGTGCATGATCAAGGGCATGTGATATTGAAATTTTATAGTCTGGAGATTTGTAAAAGGATGTTGGTGTTTCTCAAAGCTAGATCTGTTGAGTCTGTTAAGGTTGTGGATGTCAAGGAAGGAGATTGGTTTGTGGTTCCTAAAAGGTGTTGCTAACTGGTCAAGCAACCTTTGTCCATGGATCTAAGAATAAGCGTGGTTTTATTATTATTATTTAATCATCGAATAAAAAAAAGTTATAATTGTTTTTTTTTAATTTTTATTTGAGTTGGTGATTTGTGCTAAGGTCACAAATCCACACGATTGTTATTTGTGTTGTGATTTGTGCTAAGGTCACAAATCCGCACGATTGTTATTTGTGTTGGTGATTTGTGCTAAGGTCACAAATCCGCACGATTGTTATTTGTGTTGGTAATTTATATTAATGTCATAAATCCACACGATTGTTATTCGTGTTGGTGATTTGTGCTAAGGTCATAAATCCACACAATCGTGATTTGTATTGGTGATTTGTGCTAAGGTCACAAATCCACACAATCTTATATTGTTGTTCGTGCTTCGGTCACGAACCGGGTTTTTTTAATTACGTTAATGTTTTGTTTTGTTTTATTTCTTCTTTTCTAGTTTACTACTCCAGTCCGAGCTTTCGCGAT
>BQNB010132762.1:0-18573 GCA_026074375.1 Tanacetum coccineum
TTCTGACGGAAGTGTTCAAATCCATCGTATAGCTGTGATTCACTATCTTCTTTTGTTAATTCAAAACCTCCCATGAGCATCTTCACATTATCCCAAATGTCTTTTGCATCAGTGTAATGATTGATAAGGGTGTAGATGTCTTTTGGTAACCCTTGAAGTAGAATGTTTGTTACCCGAATGTCAGCGTTATACCTCTCCTTATATTAAGGTGAAAGATCAGAATAGACTCGAGGTCATTCTGGACCTAGATGTAAGGCACCTTCATTCCCTTCAGCAAGTGTTTCCTGAAATGTTCCCATCTGAAAAGGTCATTCACCAATAGACTTTAAGAGGTTCAACCCATTCTCTTTACCCCTACAATACAATCAAATACGTTGTTTCCATGATGCAAAGTCAGTCCTATCAAGCATAGGTGGCCGGGTATCAGAACCAACACATTGGATATCTTCTGAAAGATTAGCCATCTGAATTGATTGTGAAATGATTTAAGTTGATCGAACAATTATTAGAGATTGTATGTTAAAAGTGGTGATGTTTGTTTAAGTGTTTTGTTGTTTGAGTTTGTTACGTTTGTCAAGTTTGAAAAATAGTCCAAATTCCAAACAGTGTACCAAACCACTGGATTAGTCCTCAAATCGCTACTGTCAAACCGCTATGAAGAAATTATACCAAACCGCTACCACAAAGAAAAATGGTCAGAGGTTTGTTTCCCAAAAGACCTTGAGAAAAATCTTCAAAAACCTGTAACAAACCGCTATCTATAAACCGCTACTAGTGGTAAACCGCTACTAAGTTAATATGCCAAACCGCTACTAGAAAAAAATGGTAAACCGCTATGAAGAAGAAACACCACACCGCTACCAAGAAATGAAATTAACAGAGGTTTGTTTCCCAAATCACTATGAGAAAAGTCTTAAAAAACCTGTAAACCGCTACGGATCAAACCACTATAATTACCAAATCGCTACTAGTAAACCGTTACACTAGAGGACAAACAACTATTGACAAACCTCTGCCGAATAAGACAAACCGTTGTCAGAAACGACAACCCGCTAGAATAGTGTACGATCTGAAAAACCGCTAGAACAGTGTACTTTCCTGACAAACCGCCAGAACAGTCGATCAAACCGCTACGATAAACTCCAAGCAGATTACCAAACCGCTACGTTGAAATACGAACTTTTACACCTTAAAACACCTAAAAATTACCCTTTTGAACGTTTTGACTTGGATTCTTTTGCACAAATGAGTAATAGAAGGCTATAGTAACTACAAAAACATGAATTTTAACACCATAAATGTGAAAATCAATGAAACTCAAGAACAAGAGCTAAGACCTCCTAAAACTCAACTTTTGATCTAAACCAAGCACTAAAACACACACACAAACTATCTAATCATCCCATGAGCTCTGATACCAATTGTAGGATATTGGAAATCATAACACAATAGAAGATAGATAGATTAGCCAAATCTAGAAAGAGAAAGTGAGAGAAAAGCTTTCTAGAGAGAGAGAGTGTAACATGTAAATGAGATGACTAACCACCTCTTCCAAGGCATGGAAGAGGATTATATAGTAGCTATAAACCGGCCTAAAGGCCTTGGTAGTAGGCTTACACGTTGGGTTTAATACCCAGCCCATTACCGAATGTTATACATTAGACGCTTAACTATGAGCTACAATAAACAGGAAGATACACGGGGTGACCGAGTCTTTTTCTAATATCTAACACAAGCCCTAGTAGATGGGAAGAAGATTATTGTTATTGAAGCATCTGTAAGAAGAGATCTTCAACTGGAAGATGCTGATGGTATTGATTGTCTGCCAAATGCTACAATTTTTGAACAACTTACACTCATGGGGTATGAAAAACTTTCACATAAGCTTACTTTCTATAAGGTATTCTTTTCTACCCAATGCAAATTTCTTATCCATACTATTTTGCAATGCCTAAGTGCTAATACTACTGCATGGAATGAATTTAGTAGCACTATGGCCTCTGCAATTATATGTTTAGCCACAAACCAAAAGTTCAACTTTTCCAAGTATATTTTTGAAAGCATGATGAAAAACTTAGATAGTGCTGGCAAATTCTTGATGTATCTAAGATTTGTGCAAGTATTTTTAGATAATCAACTAGAAGGAATGATAAATCACAACAAATTTTATATTGCACCATCTCACACAAAGAAGGTTTTTACTAATATGAAGAGGCAAGGAAAGGACTTTTCTGGTAGAGTAACACCCTTATTCTTAACTATGATGGTGCAAGCTCAACAAGAACAGGGTGAAGGTTTAGACATGCCAACTAATCCCCATTACACACCCACCATTATTCCACCATCAACATCACAACCTTAAAGGAAACAGAGGCCTAGGAAACCCAAGAGAAAGGACACTGAGATTCCTCAGTCTAGTGTTCCTGTGGAGAATGTAGCAGATGAGGCTGTCTATGAGGAAAGGGATGACAGTTTGGAAAGGGCTACCACTACTGCTACTGGCTTAGATGCATAGCAAGACAGAGGTAACATCTCTAAGACCCAATCCAAAGGAACACCTAATGAACCAAGTTCCATTGGAACTAGTTCAGGTGGTGGTCCCAGGCGCTAAGACACCATGGGGGATACCATTGCTCAGACTAGCTCTGAAAATGTATCTAAATTTTCCAATGATCCACTGCTCGCAGGAGTTAACACACCTTGAAGTAGTGAGGATAGTCTGCAACTAAAGGAATTAATGGAATTTTGTACCAAATTGCAACAAAGAGTTCTTGAACTGGAAAATACAAAGACTGCTCAAGCACAGGAGATTACAAGTCTAAAAAGAGAGTCAAGAAGCTAGAGAGAAAGAAAAAGTCAAGAACTCATAGTCTTAAAAGGTTATACAAGGTTGGTCTGTCTGCTAGAATTGATTCCTCAGATGATGAAGCTAGTTTAGGCGATCAGGAGGATGCATCCAAACAGGAGAGGAAAATTCATGATATTGATGCTGATGAAGACATCTCCTTGGAGAATGTTCATGATACTGATATGTTTGGAGTGCATGATCTTGATGGTGATGAGGTGTTTGTAGAAACTGAAGAGCCTGTGGTTAATGCTGCTACAACTACATGTATAATTCTAGTTAGTGCTGCCAAAGATTTATCTGATGTTGACATGACTTTAGCTCAAACACTGGCAGAATTAAAGAGTACTAAACCTAAGGCTATTACAACTACTGCTACAACAACTACAACTGCTGTTACAAGACCCAAGGCTAAAGGGCTTGTTATTCAAGAGCAAGAGCAAGCATCTTGGTATGTGCTTAATTACACATACCTTTTACCTTTAAAAACGAGCTAAAATAACCAAAAACGGACTTAAAATGCCAAATATACGCTTGTTTTGTTAATTGTATTTTGCAGGAACGGATAACTAAGAAAAGGACGAAAAACAAAGCCAAAACGACAAAATCGGACTCAGAATGGAAAAGACTATGAAAGACAAAGCCAAACCGAAGCCAAAAAGTCAATCAAGTCAAAAAAGTCAACAAAAATGTCAACTGGTCAAAGTCAAAATTGAAGAAAAGTCTAAACTGTTTCAACAACTCTTGGAGAAAATAAGGAAGCACTTTGCAGCCACGAGAGCAGAAGAAAAGAGAAATAGACCACCCACAAAAGCTCAACAAAGGAGTATAATATGTACCTATCTGAAAAACATGGCAGGATGGAAGCCCAAAGACTTAAAGACTAAGTCCTTTGCCAATGTTCAAGAGTTATTTGATAAAGCAATGAAAAGGGTAAACACATTTGTTAATATGGACACATAATTGATGGAAGGCAGTGAGACAAGAGAGAAAGCAGTTCTAAAAGAGCAGGTGATGAGTTAGAATAGGAGCCTTCAAAGAAGCAAGAGGTGGATGATGATAAAGAAACTGAAGAGCTTAAGCAATGTATGGAAATCATTTCAAATGATGGAGATGATGTAACTATTAAAGCTATACCTTTATCTACCAAATCTCCAACCATTATTGACTACAAGATCTACAAAGAAGGGAAGAAAAGCTATTTCCAAATTATCAGAGCAGATGGTAATTCTCTCAGATGTATTTAACTTTTGGAAAGATGCTTAAAAACTTTGACAGAAAAGATTTGGAAGTTCTTTGGAGTATAGTCAAAGAAAGATTTAAGAAGACAGAACCAATGAATTACATGGATACTTTTTTACATCTTAATTTGAAGACCATATTTGAAAATCATCTTGAAGATAATGTATGGAAGAATCAACAAGGATTAGTTAAAGTGCTAAACTGGAAGCATTATGATTCTTATGGAGTTCATTGGTGACAATGTGAAACATACTTTATTATCTTTGGTTTGAGAAGATGTATACAATTACAAAAGCACATCTACATCAGATGTTTAATGATGTGAAGCTCCAAGTTGATTATGAGTGTGAAATGGCATTTGAGCTTCTTAGATTGGTCAAGAAACAGGTTAAGGAAGGCTATGTACCTCAATGAAGTGTTTGGAAGCATCCTCTTGGTGATTGAAGAAGATTTGAATGAAACTTGATGATTTTGATGATAAATATCAAGTTTGGGATGGTGTTAGGATTATAAGCCTTCTTGAGTTACTGTGCTAAGCATTAATTAGTGCTTGTTAGTAATCTTAATGGAAAACATATGCTAAGTAGTTAGTACTGCTAGTTACTACTACTAGTGTAAGTTACTACCGCTAGTGTATATTAATACTGCTAGTAATGTTAGTACCGCTAGAGTAATGTTAGTACTGCTAGAGTAAAGTTAGTACTACTAGTATAACATAGTACTGTTGGAGAAGTTTGAAGAAAACTTTCTAAGTAGTTAATGCTGCTTGTACACAGTTAGTGCTGCTGGTATAAAAGTGTTGGGAATTATGCATTCCCTTGTTCTTAGTAACAGCGGGATAGTTATTATTACCTTTGTACCGCTTAGTTGTTAATTAGTAATGACAGTACAAAATGTTAAGTACTGATCAGATAGTTAGTACCGTTAGTATAAAGTAGTTAGTACGTTTATGAGATATGCCATGAGTATCTTAGGAAAGGATATGCATGATCACTTTAAACGCGTTTTGTAAAAGCCGGGTGGCCCCCCATTAGGGTTTCCTTAGTCTATAAAAGGAACACACTAGGGCATAGTTGTAGATATAGTTCTACTACTAAAATCATAGAGATCGAATAGTAATCATAGCTTGTAATCTGTAACTTAGGCAAATTCAAGGTTTAATATAAAAGTTCTTTTGTGATATTCAATATTGTTCTTCTTAGCATTATTGATTAGATTCCACATAATCAATAGTGTTTACTCAGTGTTTCATTATTGTTTCTTTAGAATTATCTAAAGGAGCAAACTCTTTGCAAGCTGTAGGTTAAGATCTATTCAGTAAAACGATCCAACAAAAAGTTAGTACTGTTGGTACTCGCAGAGTGTATTGCCCACTTGTACAAAATGTTACAACGCAAACAAGATTCACCCAACCGACGAAAGGATAATAGACCCGCGCTTAGAGAAAAGTAAGATTTGCTTATGTGTGTATGTATCAAGAAATTTTTTAAAAGATACGCTATAAGTTATTTGTTCAAGGAAAGATCCATCGCTCGCTCTCTTAGGAAAAATATTGTAATCCCATTAGGACTCCTTGGTGTATAAAAGGAGGTCCTAGGGTATAGAATTCTATGTATAAAGTATCAAAAATGAGTCATTCATAGAATTGTCATAGCTTCAAGGTTTTGTAACCCTAATACTAGTTAGAGTATTCGTATTAATATATTGAAGCTTTTGTTTGTTAATCTGTGTGTTCATTAAACAAACATTTCTTCCCATTAAAGAATTACTTCCTTATAATTAAAGATTAGATTCCGATATGATATTTAGTATTATCAATCAAAAGTTTCTATCATAGTTATGTCCTCCCCCCCCCCCCCCCCCCCCCCCCCCCCCCCTCGCCTATCACAATCCCCCCACCCCCACCCCCCCCACCACCCCCACACCCCCTACCTCCCGAATTCAAGATCCATTCAAGTGGGATCAACATAAACGCAACAGGTTTTACAACTCCCTAGACAGAGTACCTAATCGTTGCAGTGTAGTATAGCAAGGACTCGGGGGTTGTTATCGTTATCTAGAGGAATAGGCTGTGAAGGTCAGATCGAATGTCACTAAGGTCTAAGGGTTGAAGGAAGATTATTTTTGTATTTTTATATTTTATGAAAGCAAGTAAATCTCGGGTTTGAAGGTGGTTTGATTTAGTTAATGACTATTCCTAATTGCAAGAAATAAAATAAACTAGAAAACAATTATACAACGAAGCGTATTTACCTAGGATGCACTACTTTTTACTAGCTATCCAATTCTACCTTTTGCTTTATCACACTTGTGATGATTTGTGTAAGTATTTCCTATTTCATGAACGAATTACATGAACCTGCCTTCTATGTAATACTCCGTTAAGACAACACACAAGTAAGGTAGTATGAAGACTATTACAAGGCTCCTAAGTCCCGTATCCTACACATATTTAAATACCCCCCACAAGAGGTGCTCCGCACTCTCCATATTTACGCAAGGTAGTGTGAAGACTGTTGCGATGGTATCCTTTCTACACAATCACGAATCCCTAGACGTCTATGCTAATGTAATATCTTATAGCTAGTTTTCTAGAGTCTAACGTGCATACCATCAGCAAGAAGCAATAGGAAACAAGAATTATAAACTAAAATCAATTAGACTCATTGGATCTGTCCCCCTCACCGCATCTACCACCCCCCCTCCCCTCCTCTGAGCCACCCCTGGTCCCTCCCTACTCCTTCCCCACCCCCCCCATCCCTACATCTAACGAAGCCACCCCCCCCCCCCCCCCAAGATCTAATTAACTAATAACAAATTTCATGCATTCCCAAATAAATACTAGATGAATTAGCCAAGCATACTTAAACAATAGAAATTATAATCAACAAAAGGAACTGAAGACATGAATTAAGATATAAATGATAATCAAACCATTACAAGATGTTTATGGATTAAATTAGACCTTCTAAGTTGCTGGAAAAACACCTTCACCATAACTAGAATCAAGCCCTTAGGGTTTGGGCTGATAATAATACAAAGTTTGAGGTTATGTTTAAAGAAAAGTTGAGTCGGTTCATCCTGATGCGTCAGATGATTTTTTCTACAGATGGTTCACCTCACTCTGAATAACAACTTGTAGATTTTCTCTCTTTGGTCGCGTGGGCAGTTGAATCATCAAAGTTCGAGTTTGTATGAAGGAGTTATGATCAAAACAATATCTAGTACTCCGCGCGCAAGTTGAATGGTCATCTTTATCTTGTGATCCCGTCTAGTCCCTCGCTCAATTTTGCCACGTAAACTAATGAGTCACGAGTTAGCAGTACTATCAAAATGATACATCCCTATCGTATACGAGATGTCCCACGTCTTACCATCACGGTCGTTGGAATTATTTTTAGGCTTTCACTTTAGTTGGTGTAAGTCCTTTTCTGTCGTCGCCTGAGAAGATTCCGCACACTGTTCGCTTGAGCGTCTACTGATGTCGTCGAAGAATTGCGACGCCATCTTCAGCCACTTTGTGGATTTTCCTTCTATCAGAATTTGGTGTTTTCTTGTTAGGGTTACAATCTGACCCCGTTTCTACCAATTGAGTCCCCAAATAGTCACGTGTATTTCCTCCAAATATTCCTAAAATTCTAATAAATGTCAAAAAAAGAAATGATATTAAGGCATGTATTTTTAGGAGATTTGCATGTTTGATTTAGGGGGGTTTTTTTAATGTACGCCATAAGTATATAAAATGACACCTCATCAATTTCCTACACTTGGGATTTGCTTGTCTCAGCAAATAGGCTTTTTTACCTTAGACAATAGCACATTATCGGGGGTATTTACTGACTTTTTAAGATAGCTTATGGCCCAACCTTCTAGACCTCGTTATTAAAAAGCACTCAAAAATACTAATTTTCTTGCACCTCACATAAGTGTTTAGATTATCTCTTTCTCTCGGGTGTATAATGATATATAACAATATGGGAAATGGAAAATTAACATTCATTACTTGTTATAGTATATAAATTACCATAAGCTTGATAAAGGATCAAACCTCCACCGCTATGGCATAAGCACCTAGCAATTACTATCAAAGAGGACTTTAAAGGGTTGTGATGTTTGGATGTAAGTTAAACGGAAATGGAAACGAAAATAGATGGGATACATTTGGGTGAATTTGGGGTGGATTTGGGTGGTGGCGAGTTAATTAATATACAAGAATACATGTGAAGGCGTTGTTAAGACAAGACTTGACAACACTAGGAATAAGATATACAAAACTCTACATCAGACTTTTTCTTTTTCTTTTCTGAGTCTATTCTTGACTTATAAACATAAGCAAAATGGCAGGCCATACATTTTTTTAATATTTTTTGTCGATTTATTTATTTCTTTTTCTCTTTTCTTTCCGTACACTTTTGCCCTGCCATTTTCTTAAACATAATAATGCATGACTTGGGGTTTATAAATACACCCCTACTACACCCCTACACTTGAGTTTTTGATACTTAATGGCATAAACTAATATAATGACCCGAATTGAAAGGATCAACACACATGGAGTGCATAAATCACGTATGGGGGTATTAATCAACTTCTTCCCCATTTCTCCCTAAAATGAAAACTACCATGATTTCCAATTGTCCCAAAACTGTATACACTAATGGTATGCGTTTAATTACACATACCTTTCACCATTAAAACCGGACTCAAATGACCAAAAACGTACCAAAAATACATTGTATTTGTATGTTTTTACTTATTTTGTGCAGGAAACGGATATCCGAGAAAAGGACGAAAAATCAAGCAAAAACGGACAAAACCAAGCACGGAATGGAAAAGCGTGGAAAAGACAAAGTCAAAGTCAAGTCAAAAAGTCAACCCGAGGAGTGGCAGTGGATTAAGCATCAAAAACCGAACCCGAAAATGTAATCGCCAAAAAGTGGGCCCGGGTCAGCCCACTTACCGTTATAACAAATAAAAGCCCATTCCTTTTATTTCCAACAAAACCAAACGAGCCCAATTGATATAACAAAGCCCAAGTCCATGAGACTTAACGGGCAAGGACTTCATTTGAAATAACACATATAACCTTTAAGGGCCAAAGATGCCATTTCCCAAACTTGTTAAACCCACAAGGACTGAATTTGTAACAAAGATATAAGGGTTGAGGGACCATTTTTGGAAACACCACAAACCCACACCCTGTTTAAACTACTGTACATCTCCCAACCCCAATTCCCGCCAACATCACAACCCCACCTCTGTCACCTCCCCCCTCCTCGAATACTGTTCATACCCGTCCAAAACCATCACCACCAGCAAACCCCACCCCCACATGGGCACTCGTCCACCTTGGCAATCCCCAACTCAACCATTGGACAAGAATTTTCAAGGGTTTAGATCGTCCTGAGTGGGCAACAAGATTAATGAATGGCTCAGATTGGGTTTGTGTTTCTACACACACAACAAACACACAAGACTCATTTTACTCAGCAAACTAGCACAAAAGGAGAAGAAAAAGACCAAGAAAGACGTTAGCTCGTAGTCTATATAAGTCCTTGTAAGCCTTTGAGGCCGAGTAGTATTTTTGGGGAAAGAGTTTTTTTTAGCTTAGTCTTAACCTAGTATAACCTTTTATGTACTTGTAATATTTTTTTTATATCAATGAAAATTCAGCTTTGTTTTCAATTTGTGTTCTAAGTTTTAAGTTATCTTGTGTTACTAAAAGTTCATTTAAGCTCTTATTTACCATCTTAATATTCTGCTTTTACTCTAAAAAACTTAAGTAAAACAATCTGTTAAGGAAAACTTAAAAAAAAATTTCATAAAAAGCTCACCCAAAAAAAAATACCTCAGCAAATGGATGATAGGTCAAAATTGGAAGGACCTATAGACCCTACCAGCTTGTTTAATTCAAGCTGGAGCTTGTAGATTGTTTATTTTAACCCTGTTTAAGCAAGGGAGGTTGTAAGTCTTTCTTTTTAAATTTTTAGCTTATTAGTACTGTAGCACTGCTTATTCTTAGCTTATTCTTGCTTAAATTGCTTATTTATGTTTGTTAATGATTTTATGCCATTGTTTTAAGTCTTAAGTATAAACTGCCTTAGTATGCTTATTTTTGCTTTTTGCTTATCTGCTTAATTTAGTGCTTATTTCCTTTTGCTTTTTACTTTTTATTGCTTAATATTGTATGTCTAATATTTGTCTTTAAAACTTTGAGCTTAATTCTGTCTTTAATAGTGTTAAATCAAAATTTTATAATCTAAAGGAGTGTTTGGTACAAGCTACAAAATGGGTCAAAATTTTGTTCTAATGGGTTGTGGCCATTTGGCCAACTTTGGCTAACTTTATTGAGCCAATTAGAGTCTGTTTTCCAAAGTTTTTAAGTCCAAAAAGTGTTTTTAAAGTTTTCTCATTGTTCTCTCAAATCTGTTGAATTTTAAGAAGATTCCATGAGCTTATTTGTTTAAGCCTTTAAAAACGTAAAGTAAGGTTTTAAATTGTGTCATTTTTATGTGTAAAAGACATCAACTAGGTTAAGAGGTCATTAGGTTTTTATTTCTTGTATTTTTTATTAATATGTGTCAACATAGTTTTATGTTTTTCAAAAAGTCAAAAATGCTTAATTTCAAAACCAATTATCAGATAGCAAATATGGTTCTAAGCTCTTGAATTTTTGAGCATAAGCTCACCACAAGTTACTTTTCATCTGTTTTAAGTTGCTTTTTGGTTTGGCTATTTGTGGTACTTATTTTTGAGCTCTCTTTTTAACAAAATTCCCTTGACAAACTGCCCTGGTGCTAGGAGGTGATTTTCAAATTGCTTTTTCTTGCTTGATAATTGGTGTCTGCTCAAGATATTGGCTTTCATAGAAAGCCAATAAGCTCTTTTATAACATCCTTTAGTTTCAAACCTTAGGAAGCCCTCTAGGTTACTTATTTCTAAGCCTTAAGTAGGCTTATTTTTCTTAGCTATAGTTTAGTCTTCATATAGGTTAGTTTAAATCAGCACTTGTTTTCCATTTTAGCTTATTTAGTTAGCTTAAAATTACTTTTAAAAGTCATTAAAACAGCCAAAAAGCCAAAAACAGTACTTGCTGCATTTTAGCTTTTAAATTTATGTTTTCTAGCTTATAGATCAGGTTTTTAAGGTTTGGTTAGGTAGCTTATAAGTAGTAGAATTAGTTTTCAAAAGTTGAGTTTATAAGACAGTTTATTGAGCTTTTTGGCTTATCATAATTTTGTGCTTTTTAAATCATTTCCTAAGTTCAGCACTTTTATCTTCAAATTTAGTTGTTTTCTAGTATTCCTAGCACTTATCTCTTTTCATAATAAGTTCAAGCTCATTATAAGCTATTCAGAACACCTTTCCTTTTTCACTTTAAGCTTAAATTGAGCTTTATACAAGCTTATTAGTAAAATCAAGGCAAAAAGCCACTTTCTGTTTTCAGCTTATACATAAGCTCTTTTTGAGCTTATCTTTGGGTTTCAGCCCTAGTAACTTTTATTAAAGTTGCTCTCCCCAACTTATTCTACAACTTATCTTTTTTAAGTTTTTCATGATAAGCACTTTTTCAACTTCACTTAATTTTAAGCCTAAAAAGGACCTTGTTTGAAAACGGGTTGGGGCTCAGGGTAGGTTGTGAAACTTTAGGTTTTATTAGTTATCCCCCCGTTAGTTAGTAATTGCACTGTTAGTCCTTTAGTCCTTGCATCGTTAGTCCTTAGTTTAGTTTTTAATTAGTTTTAATTAGTTTTAATTAATAATTAGGGTTAGTTTTTAATTAGTTTAATTAAGGATTTATAAAAAGATAAAAATTAGGGCTTTTATTTTTATAAAATTTCTGCATATTTTCTTTATCTAGTATAATTTTTATAAAATTTTTAGGATTATATTTTTAATATTTTTATTATTTTTAAGTTTTTAATTAGTTTAAATCTTAGAAAAATCATAACTTTAAATCTAAAAAGCCAAAAATAGTAATTCTTTTTTCTAAAAATTTTCTTTTTAGTTATTTTACTTAGGAAAAATAGAAAATCGTTCGTAGGGTCGTTTTTGCAAAATCGTACTTTTTAAAGAACGGGATTTACCCCCGTTTTTATTTTTTTTATTTTAAAGCTCGTTTTAACTCCGTTTTCGGTCTAGTCTTTTTCATTCTTCATTATTAGTCACCTAGAGTAGATTAGAAGTAAAAATTTCTTTGTAGGGTTAATTTTTAAGATTTTAGGTTTTTGACCCCTTGTTCGGGATTCCTGCTCTCGTTTTTTTAGTTTAATTTCATAATTTTTAGGTTTTTCTCAATCGTTTTTGCTTATTATTGATTAATTTAGCTTTCTACACTCCCAAATCATTAAGTACAAAAATATTTTATATATATAATATAAAAACCAATTTGTGTTTGAATTTGTGAATATTTTCTTTTACTAAAAAAAAAACCCTAAAAGTACAAAAATATTTTCATTTTCTTTTTAGTATAATTATCATTTAAAGAAAAACTAAAAAAAAAAACCAAAAATATAAAAACATTGTCCATAAAAAGAAATAAAATTCACAAATTGGTAAAAATACCAAAATATAATATTCTCAATTGAGGTATTATCATAATAACTTCCGGTGAACTTGTTGGTTCCCAACTCGAACAAAAGATTTAAAAACTTGTCATTTGTGTCGCTTACGACGTACGGCTCACCTCGATTTGATTAACAAACTAAAAGGTGGGTATAAGAAGGGTTGTTCCGAGGAACTACGACCCGAAAGGAGAAATAAGCTTCGCGCTATTCCTACTCCTCCGCTCGCTTGTGCGTTTTTCATTTTGAGAGCTACCGTGAAGTAAGTAGATTATTTGGTTGAAGTTGTCTTATCTCACTGTCCGTTAAAATCAATTGTGAATAAATCATTGAAAAACCAAAAAAAATAAATAAATAAAAAATTAGTGTAAATTTTCTTTTTTAGTGCATGCGCACTCGTTTCCAATCTCGTAATCTTCACCATCAACAACAACAGGCCCACCACCTGTTGTTGAACCATTTAATCTTGAAGAACCAATTGAAAATCCAGCTCCTCCCATAGTTACGATGGACGATAATCGTACTATGGCTCAGTTGCTCGAAGCACCCACAGAGGGTTACGAGGATGCCATCGTTGTGCCCGAAATCACCGCGGACAACTTTGAGCTTATGCACGGTCTGCTTAACGTCGTTCAAAACAAGAAATTATTTGGACATGACAAAGAAGATCCTCATGCCCACATCCAATATTTCAACAAGATCACTTCTACGATGAAGTTCCCGAACGTCCCGAGTACGTCGGTAAAGCTTATGCTTTTCCCATTTTCCCTCGAGGGGGCAGCCCGGATTTGGCTTGAGAAAGAACCCCCTCGATCGATTCAAACATGGGATGATCTTGTTTCGAAATTCATCAACAAATTTTTCCCTCCGTCTAAAACAACAAATCTTCGAAATGAAATCACGAGATTTCAACAAAGATTTGATGAGACGTTTTATGAAGCATGGGACCGATTTAACGATCTTCTTCGGGCATGTCCACATCATGGATTTTCATAATTGCATCAACTCGATACATTCTATAATGCCTTGAACTCTAATGATCAAGATTCATTAAATTCCGCCGCGGGTGGTAACTTTTTGGATAAAATGCCTCGTGATTGCCTAAGAAATTCATTGGATAGCAAATCCAAGTCGTATTCAGTAACAAACCGGTTGTTGCCAAAGTGAGTTTGAGCACTTCCACCCCCGGAATTTCTTCCGATGTTGCTGAGCTAAAAGATATGGTGAAAGCCTTACTTCTTGATAAGAAAAATCAATCTCCCGTCTACTGCCCGTAAAAAAGCGGTTGAGGAAAGTTGTGTTACTTGCGGTGGTGCTCATTCCTACCAAACTTGTCCAGCCACCACTGGCAATGTTTATCGAGATAATATTCAAGAATATGTCTCTCAAGCAGCCGCAGCTAACTACAACCAAGGAAACACCGGTTATCGAGCCCCGATTGCAAATCAAATTCGACCTCCCGGTTTTCCTCCCGTTCAAAACAATCATAATGTGCAAAATCAAGGAAACAATCAGAATCGTTACAACCAAAACTGAGGGAATTTCAATCAAGCTTCAGCTTTCCAACCCCCGGTTCAGCAAGGTCAAATCTATCGACCTCAGGTTGTTCAACCTCCTGCTTATCAAGCTCCCACCTATCAAGCTCCAGCTCCTCAAATTCAAGGTGTATCAAAGGAATATTTCCAAGCCTACGTAAAGGCTAATGATGCTTGTGATGTAGGAACATGAACTAAGGTCAAACATGCAAAATCAATTGACCAATCTCCACGACATGCATTTCCAAATTTGTCACTCCATACCGCCTCTACTTCGGGAACTCTCCCAAGTAACACGGTTACTAACCCAAAGGAGGACTTGAAAGGTATTACCACTCGAAGTGACGTTGCTTACAAAGGACCCATGATTCCTAAAGTAATGGAACGTTTGACCAAGGTCACAAAGGACACGATGCTTCCTACTAATAACGTAAGTCCCGAAGACGTCCAACCTCCGGTTGTCCCTGTTGTCCATCATGAATCAATCTGTGAGCCCGTAAATGCTCCCGTTAGTGCTTCGATTCCCTAACCAAAATGCATCAATTCCATTTCCTTCAGAAGATAATGATGTAAGAGTCGTGAACAAAGCTGACGAATCTCTCTCTGGTCACCCATACCAAGCATGGACCCCATACCCCCATTATAGATCTTTTGTCATGCATAAAGTTTATACCCATAATCAGTAATGATTTTGAATCCAATAGTACTTGACCCACATTAACTTGAAAGCAGCAACATATTCAGCTTCTATTGTGGAATTTGCAACCACAGTCTGTTTCTCGCACTGCCATGAGATCAATCTACACCCAGGAAAATTGACAACTCCTGTTGTAGTCTTCACTATCAAAGCTTGATCCAGCATTAATCACTATCAGTGTTTGCTACCAATCAAAAGGTGAATCTTTTTGGAATACGAAAGGCACTATATAGGTTGACCTTTTAAGTATCTAAAATTCTTTTTCACGCATGAAGTGTGATAACTTTGGGTTTGGACTTGGTTTCTTGCACAGGCACACAATGCATAATAATATCAGTGTTTGAAGAAGTAAGATAAATCAATGAACAATTCATTGATTATACAATATGAACATCCACTTCTTCACATCTTAATCCTTGAGCAAGGGCTTTTTGAGTTTTACATAGGTATGTTGCGGTTTGACATCAGTAAAACCAATTTTCTTCAAAATCATAGTCACATACTTATCTTGACTGATAAAAATTCCATCCTCCTTTTGCTTTACTTGCAGTCCTAAGAAGAATGTGAGTTCACACATAGAACTCATCTGAAACTTCTTATGCATCATCTTCTCAAATTTTGTGCATAATCACTTCTTTGTAGAGCCAAAAATGATATCATCTACATACACTTGAACTAACAGAATATCACCTTTGTCATTTCTTATAAACAAAGTCTTGTCTATCTTTCCTCTTTGAAACCCATTGTCCAATAAATAAGTTGACAAGGTTTCATACCAAGCTCTAGGACCTTGATGTATTCCATAAAGTGTCTTTTCTACTTTGTATACTCTGTCAGGGAAATTTGGATCTTCAAATCCTAGTGGTTGACAAACATAGACTTCGTTTTCAATCTTACCATAAAGAAAAGCACTCTTAACATCCATCTGGTACACTACAAAGTCTTTAAATAAGGCATAGGATAAGAAAAGTCTAATTGATTCAATTCTGGCAATAGGGGCAAAGACTTTATCATCAGCAATCCCTTCTTTTTGTGTGTATCCTTCAATTCTAGCAACAGGGGCAAAGCTGGTTTTCTTCCAAGAAAAACTTCATAGGGGGTCTTGTTATGAGGCGTAGTTACTAATACCCTATTTTGCACATAGCAAGCAGTATTAACTGCTTCAGCCCAAAAAAGTAGTAGGTAGCTTAGAATTAGCTAGCATTGTCCTAGCAGCCTCAATTAGTGTTCTTTTTTTCCTCTTGGCTACTCCATTTTGTTGAGGAGTTCTAGCTACACTAAATTCTCTCTTAATACCTTTTCTCTCACAAAACTGATTCATTTCCTTATTCTTTGAACTCAGTTCCATTGTCACACCAAATTACCTAACCTTTGATCATATATTTTCTACCCAGTTATAAAGACTTAGAGTCACTAGTCACATCCTTAGTAGCTAGAAAGAAAACCCAACTAAACCTACTGTAATCATCTATGACAACTAGGGCAATGCCATTTTTTCATTAAGCTTTTTTACAATGTTGGACCAAACAAATCCATATGTAAAATGTTAGCTGGATTCAAAACTTAACTGTTTAGACTCACAAGAAGCTTTTAATGTTTGCTTCTTTTTTGACAAGCAACAACAGTTTGATCATTTTAAAAAAAAATTGAAGTTAAAACCTCTTACAAGATTTCCTTAACCATTTAATTCATAGTTATGAAATTAAAGTGTCCAAGCCTTCTATGCCTAAAGTTTAATTCATCATATGTGGCTTTTGCAAAGAGACAAGTTAGACCTCCTTTAGGAACAATATTCTTTAAATCAACACTATACATATTGTTCTTTCTAGGAAGTTTAAGTAAAACATGACTTTCATCAGTTAATTTAAAGTTTGGAGATAAAACAATACATTCAGTGTCATTAAAGAGAACACTAGTCTTTTTGTCACACATTTGTGAGACACTAAAGAGGTTAAACTATAATTGTATTACAAAATACACATTCTCAAACTCTAAATTACCAGTTTTAATTGTACATTTGCCTGTGATTTTCCCTCCCTTGGGGTTACCTCCAAAGGCAATATATCCTCCATCAATTTCTTCAAAATCAGTAAGATAGGACATATTCCCTATCATGTGCCTTGAGCATCCACTATCAATCACTCCTTGATCCTTTAAATCCATTTGTGGATTGCCCTGCATATGTGGTAAGAAAATCAGTCTCTTTTGGGGACCCAAGCCATCACTGACTTGGATCTGCCTTGTGCATCAATACAATCAAACCTTTTTAGAATGGTTGATGCACTATTGTGTTTAGAAACATGGTCTATTACTTTAGTCTTTGGTTTCCAAACCCAACAAGCTGAGGTCTTAATAGCATTTATATGGTTTCCCTTAATAGCATTAAGTAATGCTTTTGGCTTAGCAGTATCAACTACTGCTTTTGGCCTAGCAATATTAACATTCTTACCACTAACAATATTAACCTTCTTATTAAAATTACTATTTTTTAGTGATGATTTGTTGTTAATGGGCCTTCTAACAGTTAAATATGCTTTATTATAAACATTTGTCATTGGCCTTGCATTATTCACAGTTGTTCTGGGTTGAGCAGTATTAACTGGTCTAGTGGTAGTAAGTGATACTAAGCCAGACATCATCAATACTGCTTTTGGAACCATGTTCCTTTTAAGACTAGGGTGAGTCATTTGGTATGTGTTTAATTACACATACCTTTTACCTTTAAAAACAAGCTAAAATAACCAAAAACGGACTTAAAATGCCAAATATACGCTTGTTTTGCTAATTGTGTTGTGCAGGAACGGATATCTAAGAAAAAGACGAAAAACGAAGCCAAATCGACAAAACCGGACATGGAATGGAAAAGACTGTGAAAGACAAAGCCAAATCGAAGCCGAAAAGTCAATCAAGTCAAAAAGTCAACAGAAAAGTCAACTGGTCAAAGTCAAAGTCAACCCCGACAAACCCGAAGCCAAAAAGTCAAGAAAAACAAGTTTAGGGACTAAACTTGTTAAATCCCTAAACTTATTTAAAGAAGAAAAAAAGAAGAAAAGAAAGAGAAGGACCTAAACTGCCTATTTGCCAAAGAGATACCCCAAGGGCCATTTCTGCCAATGGCAAAGACTTGTACACCCAAGGACTAGTGGTGCAAAGGGTCTTATAACCCTTGGGGGGTTGTTCTGCCAACCCCTAAAACTCTTATAACCACAAGGACCATGGCTGAAAGATAAATGTATACTTTGAGGGGCCATTATTGTACACTCCCCAAACTATTACCCTGCTTATCCCTAACCTTTATAAACCTCATTTTCCCGCCATAACCAAATCCCAAAAACCCTGTCACGGGTCTTCCTCCTTTCTTTTACCCGGCAACACCTAATACACCAAGAATCATCACCTTAACCCCTCTCCACTAAACCCCTTTATGCCATGTTGGCAATCCATACCTACGACTCGGGCTCCAAGGCAGGATTAAGGGTCAAGATTGGTTTTTGGTTTGCTCTCACCCAAACAAACACAACAAACACACAACAAAGAACCTCAGCAGCCTATAAAAGAGACAAGAGGACAGAAGAAAAGGGGAGGGGGGGAGTTAGTAGTTTTAAGTTTTCAGTTTTGCATTTTTCTTATTTTTAAGCAATTTTCTTTTAAGCTTTTCGAATTTGTTCTCATTTACTTGTACTATTGTCA
>BQNB010132763.1:0-18573 GCA_026074375.1 Tanacetum coccineum
CTTTCTACTGATTTTACTTACGTTTCATGACTTTGGGGTGAGAACATTGCTTGCTTTTAAAAATAGACACAAGTACTTTACGTGAGATTTTCACGGTTTACGTGTTGCCTAAGTAGCATACAGACCACTATTGCCCAAAATTATCATGAATCGTTAATTTCTTGACCGACCATTGGTTAAGTAAGCATGAGTGTTATAAATAGATCTATGGGGACTGATTATCCCCGTCCAGGTAAGTAGCACTTACTAGTTACGGTGGTACTGAACTAACGGACGTATAACATGTCGGATTTCGTTTAGGTGATCTTGGTCAGATACCTGTAGGGCAAGCTTTACTTGGCATAATTAAATGCTTCATACCTATTGAGCCTCGGTGTCATGAGCTTGGTGCAACGTAAATGGTTTTTATGTAAAATTTTATTTGTTATAATTGTCACATGCGTTTTGGAAATCTTGTAGTCCTCCTTATTTCATTTAAACTAAACCTATGAATTCACCAACTTTTGTTAACGTTTTAAGCAATGTTTTCAGGTGCTTAGCTTGGATCTATTCTCAAGATGCTATTTTGAGTCTATGTACTATGTGACTTCAATGATTTCAAGACTTATCTTATATTCATGCTCGTTTTCGTTTGTCAAAACTAATTTTGCTTCCGCTACAATTTACTTATGCTTTCGCAACTCTTTTAATTATATTTGAACGGTTTGTAAGACTATTTATTTTAAATCAATGCAACGAGTATGATTGTTTTCAAAACGTCCAATTAGTGGTCGTTCCCTTGATCTTGTGTGATGAATATTATGACGTCACACCCTCAGACACGTATTCCGTCCAGGCCCCGTTTGGGGGTGTGACATATAGTATAATGATGTGTTTGTTTATTGTATATATGTAAGTGATTTCGTTTGTTTGCATACAAAACTAATGATATTGTTCTTGTCATTTCTAACTATAATTAAGTGCGTTTATAAGATGTGAGTATGATATTAATTGTTCTTTTTTTTGGCAAGAGTCTCCGTTAGAGGTGGAGCCTTTGAATATGGTTGAACCCTTTGATGATTCGACGATCAATGACTGGAGTGGCACCTTGTATGCGGTTGGAGGTATCCCATATTCTAATATAATGACTGATGTACCTGTGGGTAACATGCCAGACGACGGGGTCATTCCAGACTTAAACCTTGATATTCATATTCCCGCCATAAACATTGATGTTGTGCCTACTGACGGTCATGCTGCTCCAAAGGAAATAATTCCAAATTTGGGTCTCGCTATTTGGTCAGAGAACCAAGCTTTGATGGGAGCTAACGAGGAGCTTTGTGCCTTCGTCCGGGAGATGAGGATAAGAGAGTCTGTAGCTGAGCATTTGTGTGATGATCTACAAGATGTTATCCTAGCTCGGGATAACCAAATCTCTGCTTACATGAACGAGATTAATCAGCTTCGTTATGAGCGGAGGAGGATGTTGTCTGAAATTTCCATCTTGGAGGAAGAAGTTTCCCGTTTGTGTTGTGGCCAGTCGTCACATCGCCGTCGCTAGATGGCGTTAGTTGTAGTAATCGCACATACTTGTATATCCACCTCTATTAGGCAAATTTTCACTTGCTATGCTTACTGAGGTTACAGATGATAAATAAATGTGCGAAAAATGTAAGCGGTTTATTATTCTATGTAGTTTCGTTTTCGTTGTTCTATGCCGTTAAGGCTTTGTGTACGGTACACTAGAAGATGTATCGATGTGTAATATATATAATATGTATGGTTTAGTGTCTTTGACATGATCTTTATAATTCTCTGCGTGTTCAAAATATTTTTGTATTTACGTTCAACCCCTAAAGGGTGACCATGCATCACGTAGAAGTTGTATTTGATGAGTGTATGTACACTAAATAGATGTATTTCTATTTACGTTTGTGTATACAATAATTGAATTGTTTTATTTTACTATTTTGTTTAGTTACATATGGCTGATGGATATTGGTATCTAGTTATTGGTTCGAAGGTCTTGAACATGCACTTAATGATATAACATCTGCTTTATGTATAATATGAATTATTAAATTATTCATATTTTCTGCTCAAGTTACTAGATTTGATCATTTTATGTATATGATCAGTATAGTTTTATTTTGATAAATTATGAATATAAACAAGTTTCTTTTGTATATATAGTTTTAACAAGTATGACATTTGGCTTAGAGAGGTATTTAACCAAACTAGTGGTCCTAACATATACGGCATGTGATCTAAGGATAATTGACAATAATTCATTTTGAATGACTTTAGATAAACCTTGGCTACTTTTGATAAGAAGATGTGTACTTACTTGAATATATGACAAGATTCAAGACTATATTCAGCCATAGTTTAATGACACCACAAATGAGCACATAAGGTTAGTGTTTTCGAGTTTTTTGTTTAGGCCATCGTAAGTTTTAGTTACTCACTAGCAGCGTTGTATCCGAATTTTCGCATTGCCTTTTCAAGCTCATTTTTTGTGCTACCATTATGTCTGAGTAGCATTTATACGAACGATTTCAAGCATCATTCCTCTAATGTCGGAATGTTTTTTTTTTCAAATTATTTTGCAACAAAAGTGAACTTTATTATGAATCGTCATGCGATACCTTTATTTATATTACACCATAAAAGGCTTTAGTAGTTTTTTTTAGAGGATACATCTCTTTTTTCTAGGATGTTTGCTCTCATTCGACTTATAGAATTGAAACTTTTTGAGGTTGCTGATGTGCCATGTTCGAGGGATAGGATGTCCTTTTATGTCAGCTAACGTATATGTTCCTTTTTGCTTTAAATTAGTGATTTGATAGGGTCCTTCCCATTTGGGATCCAATTTTCGCTGACCTTCTTGGCGGCTTGCTTCGGTTTTTTCGAAAGACGAAATTACCAATTTTAAGGACTTTGTGTTTAACTCTTTGATTGTAGTACCTTTCAGTTGACGCCTTGTATTTAGCAACGCGAAGTGCAACCATTTCTCGCCTTTCTTCCAATAATTTGAGGTTTAGGCAAATGTTGGCGTCATTAGTTAATGGATCGAAAGTGTTGATACGGTATGTGGGCAAACCAATTTCTATTGGTAAGACTGCCTCAGATCCATAGACTAAGCTGAAAGGTGTGCATCTGTTCCAGTACGAGCTGTCGTGCGGTATGACCAGAGTACATTTGGTAACTCTTTGATCTAATTTCCCTTGGATTTTCCAAGTCTTGTTTTCAAACATTGCACCAAAGTCCGATTTGTAAATTTAGTTTGTCCATTAAACTTTGGGTGTGCGACTGATGTAAAGTGCTATTTAATTTTGAGTTATTCGCACCATTCTTTGAATGGATTATTGGCGAATTGTTTCCCATTATCGCTAATGATGATTCTTGGTATACCAAAATGACAAACGATGTTGCGCCAAACAAAGCAAAGTATTCTTTGGCCGGTTATGGTTGCTAGTGGTTCAGCTTCTACCCATTTGGTAAAATAATCTATGGCAACAACAAGGAATTTGACCTTACTAGGCGCTTCGGTGTAACACCCCGATAATTCACATAGCAGCGGAAGCTAAATTGGGGGTATTACTTCATGAATCAACAGTCATAATCATAGAAAACGACTCAAAAGAGAATTTTTGGAAAATTTAGTTATCATTCAATAATATATCAGAGTTTTACAAAAAGGAGGTCCCAAAATACATTGAAAACATAAAGTTTGAATGATAACAAGTTTGGACGCTTGCAAGTCCATGCCACTCCGTGCCTTAAACTGTTTAGTTACCTGAGATAAACATGCTAAAAAGGTCAACACAAAGGTTGAGTGAAATTCACAGGTTTGCAATATAATGGTTGAATACAAGTTTATGTAATAGGTAATAATTGCAACGAATACAATTATCATAGAAAACAATATTATTGCTCTAAGCTCATGACACCGAAACCTTAAGTATACGTTAATCACAATTTGTTGCCCCAGCGGGTGCTTTGCCAAACACCCGGAGTTCCTCAAATGAAATGCGTCCGCTGGCCATGTATGTACCAGACTCTGGACGGGGAAGTTCAATCCCAATAGATCTATTCACGGCATTCGCGCTTACTTCGAAAAGTAATTAACGGTTCATGATAGTGGGGCCTTTTGGCAAATGGAGGTAACTTAGGCAATAATATATCAGGATAGCATACAGTTGGAAAATACTTGTATTCATGGTTTATAGCATGTATCTCCCCACGAAGTTTAGAAAACATATAAAGGTGGGACTATGAACTCACCTTAATAGGGAAATCTGATTGATGGCAAAAGTAAATCAAATGGAAGTAAACAGCTTCGTCACGCAACCTGGGGTAATATGTCAAGTCTTAGTTTTATATTTCAAAACTTTATTTCATAAAGTTTAACGTAATTGTGTTTATTGGAATGTGAAAAATATCGTATCACTGTTCGGGCTATCATAATTCAGAGGTCATGTAGTAAACGTTTGAGGAGCTAGGACACTTTAAATCGTAAATCCAGCAACTCGTCAAAACGTCTACCCAAATGAAATCCCCTCACATGAAATTCCCTAGTAACGTGATACGTTATAGTTTAAATGATAAGATTTTATCTTTTTAAGTTTCTTCAAAAGCTAGTGGATAATAAATTATGTTAAATATTTAACATAATTGATTTTATAGTGTTTCGATCGATGAATGAAACAATGAATGTGTCGGGTATGAATAAAATCGAGTCTTATAATGTTTAAATATATATTTTTATAATTAATATAAAAATATTACATTTTATACCTTTATGAATTCAAAAATGATAATATATGCCCTTGGTATATATTAATTTACAATTTAAACCTTTTATATATAATTTTAAAACATTTAACCCTTAACTTTAGAGTTTGGCAAAACAGGTCCTTGTAGTTTAACTTTAGGATATTTACATTTTTAGCCCAAAAAGTTTATAAGTTTCAAAATTTACAATATATACCCTTATGCATGAAATGTTTTGCGTTTTTAGTCCAAAATCCATATACTTTGTATTTTTGAAATCCAAATTCATTTGGCAACTTTTAGCTTATCACAATAAGCTAAAATAAGTTGGTTTTGAAGATTTAATAAGCTTGTAGCTTATAAAATGAGCTTATGGGCTCGTTAGCCCAATAAGGGTGCGTTTGGTTTTGAAATTATAAGCTGAGGGCTTATAGATTATGGGGTTTGATTCAAGGGCTTTTTACATGGGATTATAAAGACGTTTTTTGAGCTTATTTCCACAGCTCAAAGCTTATAGCTTATTCAAAATAGCTTATGGGCTTTTAAGGCCCATTAAGGGTGCGTTTGATTTGGAATTTACATGACAAAAGCTTATAGCTTTTAGGGTTTGATTCCAAGCTTATAAAAATGATTGAATGGCTTATTTAAATAGCTTATGAGATTAGCTTATAGCTTATAGCTTATAGGAGAACAAAAATGACTCTTTAAAGCTTATAAAATGGCACGTTTGGTTTAGGAAAACCACACGAATGACTCTTAGGGTTCAAGGCTTAAACATATAGCTCAATCCAAGCTTACACATGATCTAAAACACATTAGGAGCTTATTGAACAAGTTATAGGACTTACTAGGGCTTATTAGGGTTCGAATGACTTGGAATGGGTCGTGTAACCTTGGAGATGAATCAAGGATCCTTTGATCTTATACCTTGGCTTCTCTAGTGGCTTAAACTCTTCTATTTCTCTTCTTTGGCTCGAAATAGGTCAAGAGCAAGTTAGTGTGTTTGATAAAATTATGTGTTTGTGAAAGTGTATGTGTTTCGTGTATATATAAGCCAAGGAAGGAGTAGTGCCCAAGTTGTGAGGAGTGGTAGCCAAGCTTAGCAACTAGGGACTAGTATGGTGAGTAATGGAAGCTAGTACTATAGCTTGAAGAGGTGTATGGAGGTGGGAGGGTTCGGTTAACTAAGGTGGTGACAAGGTGGTGGTAAGGTGGCGGCTTGGTGGTGAAAAGAAGGTGACAAGGTAGTGTGTCATGGTGGTAGTTTCCACTTGGTTTTAAATATCTAGATTAAACTAGGTTAAGGTCTTAGTTAGGGTTTCGTTAGGTTTAAGACGAGTAGGAGGTGGAGTAGAGGGAAGATTTAAGTTAAAAATGATGCTTAGAAGAGCTGTAATTTAGGCTTAAAGAATGGTACAAATGGTGTATAATAATTAGGAGGGAAATGGTTTAGTTTGAATCTCGTGCTTAATCGAATTGTACATTAGCTTTAAATAGTGGTACTTAGGGTTTGACAAAAATGGAGGGAAAATGCATATTTTATATTGTGTGCTATATCGGGTTGTACATTGAGCTTAAACGAGTTGTAATTAATATTGGTGTATATGTAGAGTATTATATTATAATATAATATCATCGTATAGTTGTTACATCGTTACTATCGTTCGGGCTATAAAATTCAGATGTTCATGACATGACGTTTAGAGGAGTTAGGACACTTTAATCGTAAATTACAACAACTCGTCGATAGCCATCCGAGAGGCCTAATTATGAAACTCCCTTAGTATTATAGCACTTTTGATAAACACGTAATATTTCTATATAGCAATATCATTCCGGGGACTATCACGTTGTAGTTAAAACTCAATTATTTATAATAGTGAAAACGTTTATAACTATACTTTTTGTAAAGATGACCTAGTTTGTCGTTTTAAGTCCGTTGCTAGAGTTTTCATAGCCCACGTTTGTAGTTAAGTCGAAGTGATCAAAATATTACATTTTTAAGTTTTTAAGATTCTGCGATGAATAGTAAAATTACTGTTCACAACAGTTATAAAATCATTTTTATACTTTTAATTAACGTAAAACCCGTTTTAGCCGTATCTTATTCGTTATAGCTCCGTTTTTATCGATTATTTCGAGCACGTTCTCGTAATTGAAAGTTTTATATATTATTGATGTTTATAAAGTATTAAAGTTTCTGTGGTGTAATACGTACTTTTTATAAAATTGTTTTATAAAAGTATTAATATCGTACATTTGTAAATGGGTAACTTCTTTCGTTATTAATTGGTTTTTCGCGTTCTTTATGACCCCTCGATCTTAGTGCTGTAGTATTTTATAAAATCATAAAACATATATGTAAATTTTGAATTACAAAACAGCCCCTAAGATATTATTTTCAAAAAATGTGTTTAAAACTTGGTTTTTAGGACTTTTTAGCTTTACACTTTGTATACAAACCCTTAGAACCTTAAATCTTATGTCTTCATATATTAGTCCATTAGGTTATGTTTTTGTTCATGTGAGTCAAGATAACAAGATTAACATGTTATTTTACTTTTCTCTTTGTAATTCTTAAGTTGACTTTAAAACCTTATTGCACTTAAAACATGTTTATACTTTAAACTTATGTTAACATACTTTTACATTCATTTTTCCATGATATATATAACCATATGACATAAGAATAAGTGCATAAATTCATAAACATAAGTGAAAACTCATTTTACATATTAAAAAGTCCTTAGTGGTGATGTTGCCACTAATTAAACATATAAAACACATTAAATATAATAATAAAAGTCATGAAGGAATTAGGAGACCTTAGGATGTATGTATGAGATGAGAAATGAATGGCTAAACCCGTGTTTGATTCAAAACCAAAGCTTACAAGCTTATAAAACCTAGAATAGGTTTGAACCTATCTTGCAATAACCTTGTTAAAACCTTTCAAAAGCTTAACCAACCCTTGAATTCTTCTTAGAATACCTTAAGTATGATATGTAAACACTAATATGGTGAAAGAAAATCAAGCTATGGATTGTGTTTTCTAAGGGTTTTGAGCTATGAGTTTGAGAGAGAAGGGAGAAACAGTTTTTGTGATTTTTGCTAAGTTTTTATGAAAGAAAGAGTGTATGCATGCTATTTATAGTGAAAATATCTAATTAACCTAACCATGGTTACTTTCTAAACACCTGTGTAGTGGAAATGGTTTCCTATAGTATCTAGTATTTATAATATTAGATATTTATATATCTAGATATTTTAGGGCAAGTTGATAATCTTGGTCTATCTTGAAATTTCAGCCACATAAGCTCCCATGTGATGTTTTTGATTATTTTGTGTATTTGGGGTATAATCTTGGGTATTCTTTAAGCGTAGTTAGGTTTTGCCTCTGCTTCTGGGAATGCCCGAAACGTGTTTTATCGCGAAACGTAAGCATTTTTACGTAGCCAATAAAAATAAGATGAACAAAGTTATTAATTATCCTCTAAATAATCATATAACACTTGTTTGATGTAAACATTTAATTGTTTAATGCCCGTTTACATTGAATGATCATTTTTAGTTTACGCGATTTAACTTAACGTTTACGATTTAAGAGCAAACGCGTACAATACTAAAAATAATTGGTGACTTTATTAACGTCGTACATTGTCCTAAAATACACGAGTTGTTTAGTAATACCCTGGTTAGCTGATCCTTGTCTCATTGGCTCTAAGACGAAACACTTGAGACGGCCTGGTCTTGAGAACGATGTAGTATTTCTTCCGGAATTGATCTCGTGTTCCCACGTAACTCAGACTCTCTTGGAGTTCCATAGGGTCATTGGGATAATGGGATATGGCTTCGCTTCAACCGTTTAACTTCACGATCTGTGATCTCTATAGGTTCCTCGACAAACTGAAGCTTGTCATCGAAATGAAGTCTATCCAACAGAACGGCTAAGGGTTCGTCGGCATGACACTTCAACCCTTTTTATTACCTTGAAGGGTCCAACAAACCTGGGATTTTATTTCCCTCGTTTGCCAAAATGTACTACCCCTTTCCAAGGCGACACTTTAAGCATCACTTTATCTCCAACCTCAAACTCCATCGGTTTACGCTTCAAATCAGCGTAGCTCTTTTTGCCTATCACGACGAGGCATTGCATCCTTTGCTTAACTTGAAATGTTTTTCTAGTCGTCTCTTGTACTATCTTCTGGACCGGTGAGTTGAACTTCTCACCACAGCCCATCAAACAGCTGCGAACGACATTTTCTACGTAAAAGTGCTCAAAAGGGTTGGCAGCCTTAATGCTAGCATGATAATTGTTTTGTATGAAACTCGACCAATGGCAAATGTTTAACCAACCATTTCCAAAGTCGATCACAACAAGCACGATGCATATCTTCGAGAGTTGAATGGTTCTCTCGCTTTGTCGTCAGTTTGCGGATTGATATGTGCCATACTGATATCTAAACTTGTTACCCAAGCTTTCTGAAGTGACCTCCAAAAATTTGATGCGAACCTAAGGTCACGATCACAAATAATCGAGGACCGGTATTCTATTGCTTGTTATACTTACTTTGGTAACATTCTCGCCAGTTTTCCAGAAGGGCAGTTTCTTTCATGGGTAGAAAGATTACGGGACTTTTGAAGAACGGTCAACGATTACCCAAATGGTGTCATACCCTTGTGATGACTTAGGGAGCTTTTGTGACAAAATCAAGCGTGAATTGTCCCACTTCCATTGAGGGTATCTCGGGTTGTACCAAAAACCGATTGTCTTTGATGTTCAGCCTTGACCTTGCACAGGTCATACATTGCTAACATAGGTGGCGATATGTCGGCTTTTATATTGGGCCACCATATAGGCTTCTTTACGTCTTGATACCATTTTCTCAAGAACCTGGATGGATAGAATACTTTGATTTGTGGGGAATCGTGATGATCTAAGTCCGCAAATCGCCCTAACACGGGAAACCAACTCTGCCATTGAGGCATAGGGTTCCATGTACGAGGTTCAACTTTTCCGTCCTAATTGCTTGGAAAATTTGCATTTTTCAATAGGATACTCTAACATCCTCACTCTTGATGTTTTCTGGTTTTCGCGCTTTAGTCTTAGCATTTAAGATCTGTTTGGGAAAATCCAAGCTAATAGTCATGACTAAGGCTCGAACTCTTAACGGTTGGTTCTGTTTTTTCCTGCTCATAGCTCAGCAACGGACATTGTTTCCTAGGTTGAATAACGAATATCGCAATCGTAATCACTAAGCAACTCTAACCATCGGCGTTGTCTCATGTTCAGTTCCTTTTGATCAAGAATGTGTTGTAAGTTTATGATCAGTGAACACTTACACTTGGTTCCATACAGATAGTGCATCCTAATATTTAGAAGCGAAACACTACTGACTCAAGTTCCGATCATGAGTGTATAGTTCTTCTCATGGAATCTTTATACTGGCGGGTTGCATAGAATTCACCTTTTCTCTTTGCTCAAACACGCGCCCAAACCTTCTTTGAGCGTCGCAGTATGCGATGAAATCTTCGCTTCCTTCAGGTAATGCAAGGATTGGTGCACTGCACAACTTTTGCTTCAACAGTTGAAAAGCTGCTTCTTGTTTATCTCCCCACTCAAACTTGACCTTCTTTTGAGTAAGCTTAGTCATTGGTTTGGCGATCTTTGAAAACCCTTCAATGAATCTTCGGTAATACCCAGCAAGACCTAAAAATTGACGAATCTCCGTTGGTGACTTAGGAGATGTCCAATCTTTAATGGATTCAATCTTGGCTGGATCCACATGAATGCCTTTACTATCAATCACGTGACCGAGGAACTGTACTTTGGGAATCCAAAATTCACACTTGGAAAATTTTGCATACAACTCTTCTTTCTTTAACAACTCATTATTATCTTTAGTATGCTCTTCGTGCTCTTGCTTGGTCTTGGATAGATCAAAAATATCGTCATACAAGACAATTATAAATTTTATCTAGATATGGTTGCACACCGATTCATAAGGTCCATGAATAGGCAGGTTGCATTCGTTCAAACCAAACGGCATAACTTGAAATTAATAATGGCCGTCGTAACGAGTTCTGAAAAGCAGTCTTGAACTGTCTTCTTCTCGAAACCTTCAGTTGGTGATACCTGAACCTTAGTTCGATTCTTCGAGTGTACTCTGACCGTTGAAGCTGAATCAAATAAATCATCAATTCTGGTGCGAGATAACGGTTCTTCACCGTTAGTTTGTTTATTACCGGATAGTCAATGCACATCTGATTGACCCGTCTTTCATCTTGATCAAAACAAGACCGGAGCTCCCCAGGGTGAGGGAATGGGTCTATAAGACCTTGTGACAGACTCCTTTAGTTGCTCGATACTCTTTCCATTTCGGAAGGCGCCATCGATTAGGTGCCCGTGCTGTATGGGTGCGGCACCAGGTACCAGATCAGATTTGAAATTCCACCTTGTCGAGTTGAGGAAACACCCGGAAAGATCCTCGAGGAAATACATCAGGAAAATCTCTATACTATCAGGTACGTCTCAAGTCGCTTTTCTGCTGACTTGTCTTTCAATTCCTTTGTAGTAACATGTGCCAAAAAGACGTGAGATCCTTTTAGCAGATACTTTTGAACCTTGGTACACGAGATGATGTTTAGTCGCATCCTGTGTCTTTCACTATATCCGTCATCGCGAACGATTATGATTTCACTCCCGGAGGGGATACGAACAATCTTCTTAGCACAGTCGATAACGGCACTGTATTTGACAAAAACCCAGCATGCCAATTATCGCGTCGAAACTACCCATCTCTACTGGCATTAGGTTGATGTTGAACGGATGGTTTAAAAAAATTTAACGTACAACCCATCAATATAGCATTTACTCCAATTATCCTACCGTCAGCTAACTCAACGTTATAACCATGATCTAGTGTATTGGGGATGATGTCAAGTAAAGTACTAAATGCAGTAGATACGAAACTCCTATCGGCACCAGTATCAAATAAGATGTAAGCATAACGGTTGTTTAGAAGGAACGTACCCGCAACGACGTTGTCTGGGTTTGCCCCCGCATTTCCAACCGCATACACCTTCGCTGGAGCCCTGTTATTCCCAGCTTGATTACCACGATCATTGTTGTTCAGTTTCGGGCAGTTTCTTTTAAAGTGGCCTTGAGCTCCGCACTCAAAGCAACCATTGCCCTGCTGATTATTGTTGTTGTTGTTACGGTAGTTGTTGTTGTTGTTATTGTTACGGTTGTTGTTGTTGTTATTGTTGTTGTTGTTAGCAGGCCGTATCCTACAGTCCCTGGCCAGATGGCCAACCCTATTGCAGTTACTGCACCTAGGTGGACAAGGACCTGCTTCATGATGGCAATTACACTTGGAACATAGAGGCTTAGACCCTTCGTATGGCTTCCTGTTACCATTGCCTGCAACATAGGCCTGGCCTGTGTTCTGCCTCCTATTCTGCTATTGCTGGTTTTGATTGTTCTGGGGAAGATCATCATACTTTCTTTTCCTTTCTGCCTGACGTTCAGCATAGGCATGGGTCTTATCCTCCATCAACTCAGTTGTAAACCTCAATTCACTTCTTGCTTGGTCTTCGACTTTGCTGCTTTTACACTGCAAGTATATATCGGTGTAAGCCTCCGATATACTTTTCTATTTGTCTACCTTTCTGGGAAATCCTGGAACACATCAAAGCTAGTTGCTGAAATCGATCGACTTATAGGCCACCCACATTGGTGCCTTAACCTTATGGTTCCACATTTCAGTTTCAATCTTCTTGATCTCACCCTCGGGCAGTCGTATTTTAGTCATCATTTTCTTTAGTTGTGGCCCATCATGGCATGGCAATGATCTACTTCAGGTAGTGGTGGTCTTAACATGGGAAATTCCACCTTGTAAGATAAGCATCGTTTACAGAGTGCAAGTCGTGAATTTGACTTGGCTAGCTGCTGGGCAATTGCTAATGCTAAACACATATTCCAATTTTATGAACATCGAGAGTGAGTACGGACAACTCTCCGTGCCTTTGAAGTCCAAAGTTTGCATTTCAAGAATTTCAGAGTAATAGCATTCGACGAGCAGTTTTGTGCTGGCCTGGTCCTGAACCATTGCTATTATAGCCTTTCCCTAACTCTGGCTTGCTTCGCTTCAGGCCATTGCTGAGCTGCAACTACTTGATCAATTAAGGCTGAAGTGCTGCTCAGTACAGTTGTGGTTGTTGCATTTGGAGTGGTGTAACTGGAGTGACTTGTGGTTCTATTTGTTTGCCATGTTATTAAATCACAGAAATACTATACCCGTTAGATTGCAATTCAATCATAACGTTAACATAACATATGGCTTCATAAATAAAATAGATCACATCGCACTGTGGACCAGAAGAAATAAATTATAAGAGTATATTTATATAAGAACTTATTATTGTAATATAGTAATATATTATAACCATGTATAAATCAATTATGAATGCATCTAGTCCCACTAATGGCCCAACAAATAGGTGTCCATAAAAACTTTTTAGGAATGCAATGTTTTGAAAATGGTTATAGTACAGCAAAAAATTTGGACTAGGTTCTTTATAACTTGGCTCTTGTTACTATCTGTAACTACCCCCAAAAAATGGGTCGGAGGATAGGATACTGGGGCGTGTTACTTCAAGCTCAACTAGCACAAGATTATATAAGAACGACACAAAAAGTCGTTTAAAGTGATTACATTAGATTTAATTAAAAGAACATATGTACAATAAGCTTATAGCTTCACTTGTTCCTTGTTTAATATTACAAAGATGACATAGAATTTCCCACAAAATTATGATATAAAAGTCTTTAAGCGTTGTATCCAAAACGTAATTTGCCCACACACAACCTCATGCATCTTGGCACCTCGTGCCTATGACCTCCTGAAACATTGCTTAAAACGTCAACAAAAATGTTGGTTGAATTCCATAGGTTTATGTATTTAAATTATTGCAGGTCCGCAAGACTTTCCGTGATGTTACAACATATGCAAACAATACAAACAGATTACATTACACTAACGCTCATGGACACTGAAGCTCGACAGTCTTGTTCGCAAATAGTTGTACTCGCCAAATGATGTTCTAACCGAAACATTTCTGATTCGACATGCTAAAAGTTCAATTTCCGGTGATAGCTAGTCACCCAAAACGGGGAGTTCGTTTCCCCACTAGATCTATTATATAACATTCGCACTCACTAATGTAATTCCCAATACATCTAAGCAATTGCCAGTTCCTGATAATGGGATTTACTTGGTCGTTATCGCTACCTTAGGCAAACATGTAATCAATGGTAAAATATCCATTGCGTCCCAATTTGTAAAACAAGCATGTTCGACCCCAAATAATAGTAAATCAGTAAAATGTTTAAAAAGTGTGGGGCTATGAACTCACCTCAATGGTGAGTGATCTGATATTTATATCAAAGTGTTGGGAATGCTTCCGATTTATTCCCGAATGCAACCTAATTTAATATAGGTGTATAAGTACGAGTACTTATATTAATAAATAATATTATCGTGATAGTTGTAAACATCGTACTATCGTTTGGGTATCATAATTCAAGAGGGTCCTGACATGATGTACGTAGGAGTTGGGACACTTTAAAAACAAAAAATCGTAAATCCAAAACACTGTCGATTAGCCATCGAAGAGGCTCATTATGAAACTCCCTTAGTATTATATCACTTGATAACACGTAATATCCTATCTATTGCTTAATCACCGTCTAATCGTTTAGTAAAATAATATTTATAATGTGAAAACGATTATTAAAATATTACTTTTTGTAAAAATAACTAGTTTTGTCGTTTTAAAGTCCGTTGCTCGCGTTTCATTACGCCCACGTCTTAGTAGTAAAGGACGACTGAGATCAAAATATTACATTTCAAGTTTTGATATTCTATGATGAATAAGTGTTTTTTACAGTTCAACAACAGTTATAAAATCATTTTTATACTTTTAATGTAACGTAAAACCCGTTTTTAGCCGGTATCTTATTTCGTTATAGCTAACCGTTTTAGCGATTCTTTCGAAACACGTTCTCATAATGAAAGTTTTATCATATTATTGATGTTTATCAAAGTATAAGTTCTGTGGTTGAATAGTAACTTTTATAAAAATTGTTTTATAAAAAAATTTTAAACATGTCGTAAACTTGTAAATGGCGTAACTTCTTCGTTATTAATTGGTTTTTTTTTTTTCGAGTTCTTTAGGGACCCCTGATCCTTGTGACATGTAGATATATTTATAAAATATAAAAACATATATGTTAAATTTTGAATTACAAAACAGCCCCTAAGATGTTATTTCAAAATGTGTGTAAAAACTTGTTTTTAGGGACTTTAGCTTTCCACTTACTTTGTTAAAAACATTTAGAACCTTAAATATTGCTTATAGTTCTGTACTTATATTGTCCATTAGGTTATGTTTTTCATGTGAGTCCAGATAACAAGAATTAACATGGTATATTAACCATTTTCACTTGTTATTTCTTAAGTTGACTTTTAGAAACCTTAAATTTGCAACTAAACATGTTTATACTTAAACCATATGTTAACATACTTTTCAATCATTTTTTCACATGATTATATTTAACCATATGACAGATAAGAATAAGCTGCTTAAAATTCATAAAACATAAGTGAAAATCATTTTCATATTAAAAAAGTCCTTAGTAGGTGATTTAGCATAATTGAGCATTTAACACATAAATCATAATAATAAAAGTATAATGGGATTTTAGAAGACCTTAGGATGATGTATGAGATGAGAACATGAATGCTAAACCATTGTTTAGATTCAAAACTCAAAGTTACAGCTTATAACCCTAGAATTTAGGTTTTTGAAACCCTTAATCTTGCAAAACGTGTTAACCCTTTCAAAGCTTACCAACATTGAATTCTTCTTAGAAATAACCTTAAGGTATGATATTGTAAACACTATTATGGTGAAAGAAAAATCAAGCTATGATTGTGTTTTCTATGTGTTTTGATCCGTGAGTTTGAGAGAGAAGGAGAAGAGTTTTGTGTGTTTTTGCTAAGTGTTTATGAAAGAAAGCGTGTATCGCATGTTTTATAGTGAAAATATCTAATTAACCTAACCATGGTTACTTTCTAACCCATGTGTAAGTGAAATATAATATCTAGATATTTATAATATCTAGATATTTATAATCTCTAGATATTTAGGGCAAGTTGATATCTCTTGGTCCTATCTTGAAAATTTTGGCCACATAAGCTCCCATGTGATGTTATATTGATTATTTTGTGTATTGGGTATAATCGTGGGTATTCGTTTAGGCGTAGTTAGGTTTTGGTGCTTCCGGGAATGCCGAAACGTTTTATCGCGAAACGTAAGCATTTTACGTAGCCAATAAAAATAAGATGAACAAAGTTATTAATTATCCTCTAAATAATCATATAACACTTGTTTGATGTAAACATTTAATTGTTTAATGCCCGTTTTACATTGAGATGAATCCATTTTTAGTTTACGCGTTTAACTTTAACGTTTAAGATTTTAAGAGCAAACGAGTACAATACTAAAAATAATTGGTGACTTTATTACGTCGTACATTGTCCTAAAACACGAGGTGTTATATTTAGGGTCCAAAAAGGGTCGATTAGGGCACGGTTTGGTTTAGAAGTCTCAAAAGAGTTTTAGCTTATACAAGTGGCTTAATTCAAGCATATAAATGATCTATAACACATCAAGAGCTTATTGAACGAGTTATACGACTTACTAGGACTTATGATGGTTCAAATGGCTTGGTATGGATCGAATAGCCCTTGGAGATGAATCAAGAACCTTTCTATCTTACACCTTGGTTTCTACCTTGGCTTATACCCTTTATTTCTCTTCTTTGGCTCAAACTAGATCAAGAACAAGTGAAAGTGTTTGATATAATTATGTGTTGTGAAAATGTATGTGTGTTTGAGTATTTATAGGACAAGGAAGTTAAGATGGCTAAGTCTTGCATCCTTTAGCAAAGATTTGTAGTGGTCTTAATTAGAAGCTAGGTTTCTAATTAAAGAGGTGTAAGGTGGTGGAAACAAGGTGGGCTGGTGAGGTTGTCAACATGGTGTGAAAGGGTGATGATAAGGTGGTGGTTTGATTGTGACAAGGTGGTGAGTCATTGTGGAGGAAATCAACTTGGTCTTGGCTTGGTTAGTAGCTAGTTCGACTAGTTAGGGTTTCAGTTAGTGTTTCATTTGGTTTTGTTAGAGCATAAGGTGGAGTGGGGTGAAGAAGTAACTCAATGTGTGCTGGAAGAGTGTAAACTTATGCTTAAAGGATGGTATAAATGGCTTATAAGAGTTTGAAGGGAAATGGCTTAGTTTGAATCTTGTGCATAATTGGCTTGTACCCTAGCTTCAAATAGTGGTACGTAAGGTTTGGCAAAAATTGAGGGAAAATGTATTTTTCATATTGTACATGGGTATCTTGAACGTATACCTTATAGGTTAGTAATTTGGATGCATGGAAAATACATGTGGTTGGGTTTTGGTATAAACCTTAACGTGTAAAATCCGTTTTATGTTAAACGTTTTGGATGGTATGTTAAATAAATAATGTACATGGTAAAATGGAAGTTAGAACGTATTACTTGACATATTACAATGTTTACTTTACATAAACATTAATGGAGTTGCTGTTGGTAGAGTGGCATGAGCTCGTTTTATTTGGAATGTAAGTTCGTTTTCATAATTGATAGAATAATCTAATACTAGTGATATAAAATAAATTTTTTATAAGTGAAAATGGTTATATTAAATAGATAGGTGGAAGATTACCTTAAAAAATAATAGTGGGAAATTTATGGTTGTTACTATTGATTATGCGTGATACGTGGTTTATAATTCAACGATGTAAGTTTGTTTAAAGTGGTAGGAAATAGCCACTTGATTTTGTAAAAATATGTATAGTTATGGGATGATGGAAGTTAGGACGGTTCTAGAATGCCATTAGGTCTTTGTTTTTTGTTTAATCTATGATCAAAGAAGACGTTTGTGTAATTTTTATTTGTGTCTTTATCATGGGCCCGGTCGGAGAAGTATTTTAGCAACTTGTGCCTTATTAGTTTGGGATTTAATCTATTTGTTTTGTAATTTTTTATATAACAATAATTAATTCTTCTTTCTAAGCTCTTTCTTAGGTTTTACTCGAAGGAGGATGCGAGCAATCACATGTGTCTATTCCGTCGTTACGGCCATGTATGTGTGATTTTGTCTGCCTTGTTGGTTTATTACTTTTGGAGAAATGATTAGAAGATCCATACCCTATATCACTCTTCGTCCTAACCCTTGGTTTTACTCGAGTGAGAGAATTGAATAAAATCATGTATGTCTATTCCATCGTTATGGATGTGTATATGTGATTTGTCGCCCTTGCTGGTTTACAACTTTTGGTAAAGACTACAAGTCCTATTCTTTAGGTTATTCGATTTAAGGTTTGAATGCAATCATATGTGTCTATCCCATCGTTATGGGTGTGTATGTGTGATTTTGTCACCTTTTCTGGAATATTAGTATCGGTAGAGATTAGAAAGAGTGATCAAACTCTTTAAGCCTTTTAAAACCCAATTTACCTTTATAAACTTGTTACTCCTTAGCTTTAGTGGTGGAGATGTGTATCCATTCCAAGCCTATGATAGCATACTCGTCACGCTCGAGCAATTGAGCGAATTAGTTACATGTTACCACATAGATTAGTCGAGTGATTTGAGTGTTTTCATCTTCCTATTTCATGAGGTGTTTGATTGTGTACTGGTAATTAATCGAATAAATGCTTAAC
>BQNB010132764.1:0-18573 GCA_026074375.1 Tanacetum coccineum
TTTTTTTGCCAGGGATTCTTTCCACCAAAACGCAATAAGGGTCTTCAACTTGGGACAAAACGCAGGACACAAAACGCAATGAGAAGGAGACAAAACGCAGTGACGTGTCTTGGGCAAAACGCAATCAACTCTTGAGACAAAACGCAATCAAGAAATTAATTGGGCAGAGTTTCTCCTAGTCAAAACGCAATGAGGGTCTTCAACTTGAGACAAAACGCAATACACAAAACGCAACCTGTAGTGTTAACCAAAACGCAATACACAAAACGCAACTGACAAAACGCAACTGCTGTACTACACTAGAAGACAAACCGCAGTGTACTATTCTCTGACAAAACGCAGAGACAAAACGCAACTAAGAAACGTCTTCCAGGGAGACAAAACGCAATTTCCAGAAAAGCTTCAAATCACCAAAAATCACCCTTTTGAACGTTTAAGCTTGGATTTTCTTGCACAACTTGGTACTAGAAGGCTAAAACTACACTAAAAACACTAACTTTAACACCACAAACGTGAGAATCAAAGAAAGCCAATGTGAAAACCATAAACCTTCAAAAACCAAATTTTTGATTAATTCTTCCAAGAGAAACGCACATACAATCTAAGTAATCATCCCATGTGCTCTGATACCAATTGTAGTATATTGGAAATCATAACACAATCAAGGATTAGTGTGTAGGCCGATTTCTAGAGAGAGAAAATGGGAAGTTCTAGTGAGAGAAAGACACTTAGTGTGTATTTGTTATACAATGAACAACCAACCCCTCTCAATGGCTGAGAGGGGGTTTAAATACATGAGTTTATGTGCCCTAAGTGGGCTATGGAGTGGGCTAACATGTGGGTAAAGACCCGGCCTAACGCCATAAGTCATACGGTAACTAAACGATATATATTAAGACTACGAGCTAAACTATGCTAGACGAAACACGGGGTGACCGAGTCTTTTTCATGATCCTAACAATTAATTTGAGTAGACAATTATTATTTAATAAACTTAGTTTTCTTTTAATTAGGCGTTTTGTTTTTAATCGTTATTTTTTTAAAGATTGCGAAATGATGTTTTTAATTATATTCTTTGTCTTGTTTTGAAATTAATGAATTATTGAGTTTTAGTTACCATTTGGGTTGTATTCATCAATATATGGTACAATAATATATTTTAAACCTTTTTTTAATTTAGTTTACCCAACGGAGTTTTGTTTCTGATTTCAAAGTTTTCGTAGCCGTATTCTGATTTTAATTCATCTCTAAACATTTATGTTCTTAAAATTAGTTAGTATTGATTAAAAGTTATACTAGAGAAGTGGTTATGTAGCTACCAAGGAGGATACAGGTATATGAGCTTGTCGACTTGGGTATTGGTATTGATTGTAATTTATGACGAGATCCATTTTATCGTATTCTTCTCATTTGGTGACTTCTAATCCTTTCTTTTTATCTTTTTATTTCTTTATTTTTATGCTTATTGTCATGTTTAGTTTAGTTATTATTATTATTGCTTTACTTGTTGCTTGTAGCGTAGTTATGATTATTAGCAAGTAGTTTTTTTGATATGCTTAATAAGTGAGTTGTGTTCGGTGAAATAAGTGTGGAAATAAAAAGTGATTATTGATTAGTGATTTTCGGATTACTTAGATTAGTGTTTTGGTTATTCGAACGGGCAAAAGCCGTAAGAATAATTAGGCATTGATTTAGTAATTAATATCTTGATAAAAAATATTTTCTATAAAAACTAACGTTGTGAGAAGATAATTATTTTGACGGATATTGGTTCA
The DNA here is from genome assembly GCA_026074375.1 of Tanacetum coccineum. NCBI lineage: Eukaryota > Viridiplantae > Streptophyta > Magnoliopsida > Asterales > Asteraceae > Tanacetum > Tanacetum coccineum. The sequence goes on from BQNB010132764.1 coordinate 1,776, forward strand.
TTAACAAGAACTTACTTACACACTTAAGGATCCGAACACCTCACTTGACAAGCATATCCGTTTTATATCTATCTTAGATCTATTTGCTTTGCTTATTATTAGGTATTAATTTGGTTTATTGTTTTAATTAGTATAAATACCAAAACCAAAATAAAAAGATAATCAAGCATCAAACGAAAAATATTAACGTGAATCTCAATTCAATTCTCGCCGTGGATACGACATCCGGAAGATTAATTATTACTTTTCCTAAAGTAATTTTTACATCCGACGGGAAATACTATAATTTATTACGACACGCGTTTGACGTTTATTAAAATGGCACCGTTGCCGAGGAGGATTGTACGATTTTTACGTGGTGTTTTGAGTTAGTGCCTTGAAGATTCTTTCTTTTGAAAGTTTATTTTCGTACTTATTAAAAATATAAAAATCTAAAAATATTTTACATTTCTACTTTCTTTTTCTTTTTATTATATATACATATAAAAAGGTTCAAAAATATTCTCTTTTATCCTCTTATTACATTTAATTCTTATCTTCTTTATCTTCTTATCCGTTTAATTCTTCGACATGTCTTCGTATAACCATTTTGGTTGCTCGTGGTGTGGAGGTCCGTTTAATGGTGGAAACTGTCCTGGCTGTAGTAGTGTAGGATCTGGAAATGAGTTTGTCTATGACCCAAATCCTTATTCTTATAATGAAACACCCAACTTCTTCAACCAACCTCCACAGCACCAATACGAGACATACTCGTGTGAGTTTTGTGGAGGGAACCCTCACCCGGGCTTTGATTGTCAAACAGGGAACACACCCATCTATGATCAGGGTCCTTGTTACAATCAAGATTTTGGTTTTGACCAACCTCCATATTATTCTCCGAGTCAGCCATAACAATTCGACTGTTGTGAGATCTGTGAAGGTCCGCATTCTAGTTCTTATTGTCAAACTAGGAACCCGCTTGTCTATGAGCCTAATCCTTGTAAAAATTATGACTTTCCTTATTTTGATAAACCTTTACAGTTCACACCCCCTCAGCCACTTTCCCTAAGCGAGTTAAATCGAAGAGAATTGATTACACAAATAATCGAATCTCAAAAACAATTCAAAATAAATCAAGAACAATTCAACATGAATGTTCAAAATGAAATAAACCGTCTTCAGGAGATGCTGAACCATAGAAATTCAAATCAAGATCCTCCTATTGACTTATATTATCTTGAGGGGAGTGATGATTATACGGAGGTGCCTTTTGACAATGAGCAAATTCTAAGACAACATAATATCGCTCAAGTCACACCTTCTGCATACACACCATCTCTACCCTTCTTGACTACCATGGAACCTGCAGACACCCTCTTAATGGGGGATGAGGTTATTAGCACTACTCTCGCAAGGGAAAATGATGAATTGATAAAGTCTAGCGATGATGATTTTGTCCCAATCCCAAGGGAGTCTGAGGTGACATCGGATAGTAATTTAAAGTGTGATATGCCTACACCTTTGCCTACCACTGATGTTAGGGGAGAAGTTTTTGATATCAATTCACCTTTAGGAGAACAAGTAGTTGACTTTTTGATGGAGAACGTGGATGTAGCTGGCTTGCCTAGACACTTGGTTAAGCGACTTTTTAGTCATTTACTCAAAAATCTGAGTTTAACCAAAGGAATATCTTATGAGCCTTTAGGTGATGATACAAAACCTAGATCTTATGATGTGACTTTCTCAAACCCTCTCTTCGATTTTAATGATGATTTTACCTTATGTAATGATAATCCGCTTTTTGATGAGGAGTTTGAGGACATTAGTAGTCTAGACCCCCCTGAGTTGACTCCAGTTATTGATGAGTCCACTTTGCTAGTCACATTACCCTTACCATGTATTGATGTTTTGGGAGATGTTATTGTAGATATCGAATTACTTTTAGGAGAGCATTTAGACACCCTCTCAACGGGGGATAGGGAAATTGACTTCAATCCTAGTAAGGACATAGAAGAACTAGAACGTTTACTAGCCGATAACCCAGTCCTAGTCCCAAGAGTGTTTGATGAACCTTTAGGTAATTCTGATTCGATGTCTAGATCATCTGAGACTAGTGACCTTTTTGAGGAGCTCATCGCTGAGTTCGGCCTAGACGATTCAACTCCTACTGAAATTGATGATAGGTATCACGACTCAGAGGGTGACATTTTATATTTTGAACAATTGCTTAATGAAGATACATCTTCTGATGTATCTCCAACATTGTTACCTACAGAGTCCTCCTCACTAGATCTACCACTTCCCAATCCTAAGCAGATTTGCTTAAGGGAAGTGGAAAGATTTGATCCTTTCTTCTCCCTGACATAGTCGGGTGGGAAGACGAGGGTGATGGATACCCTTTCTTCTGGTTTTCATCATATTCCATCACCCTGTCCTGCTGCATACTTACCTACGGAGGTGATGTATTGCTATTACCATCCTCACCTCACATCGGGTGATGTATTTGACCATGGACCTAAAATGAAATAACACTAGAGTCAAGCTAGAGACTCGAACAAAAACAAGCGCTTCTCGGGAGGCAACCCGTGTTCTTTTCCTCTTTCTATCTTTGTTAGTAGTAATAATATATTAGTAGTAGTAGTAGTATATTAGTATAGTAGTAGTTTTATAATAAGTGTGGGGGATGTGCTTCTTTCCTTGTTGTGTTTTGTGGGTTTCTGTTCTTGCTTGTAGGATCCCCTATGATCGTGAAGACCTTCGTGCTTGTTTTCAATCCTCCAATCACTCAGTCTCCGATCATTTGCTTGATTATATTTTGGGAATCCTTAATCATGATCATATATATATATCTGATTTTATTTCCTCTTTCACACTTGGAATTTTTTTGCATTTGCCTTTTTCGTTCCTAAGTGTGGGGGTAAAAGCTCACATTTTTAAACATTGAGGCCAATGTTCGGTTCTAAGTGTGGGGGGATTTCTGTCGAAATTGATCATACCTGTTGCTTGTCTGTGTCCCTCGCAACCCCGTTTTGACCAATATATTGCTTTATTTTATTGTTAAAAAAATGAAAAAATGATTAAAAATATAATAATATAAAAATGTGTAGAAATAAGGCCTGTAAGTTAGAACTAGGGAGATTTTAACTTGACCGAGTGTTTCACTCTAGCTCTTCCCTTAGCTTTCGAGACTAAGCGTTTGCTAAACTTTAAAATTTTGCAAAGAACGATAAATGATAGAGTTGAATATAAGTTAGATGCTAAGCGTGGAGTAGTTGGATCTCTTTAGAGCTCATAGAGGTTAATTGTGGCTTTTTGCTCCCATCAACTTAAAAACTATAAAAATAATAATTTTCAATAAATAAAGTTGATTTGGTTTTTGCGATTCTTAGTTTTGATCACTTCGTAGAGATTCCTTCTGATGAAAGTAAGGTACACATCGAGGTTTTGTCAGTGTTGTGGGGAAATAAGCTACCGATTCCTGACGGCTCGCTCCCGTTGTCTAGGTAGTTAAAAGACCACAGGACTTGAAATTTGGCTATAATAATAATAATTAATAATATATGTTATAATGAAGCGAAATTTAGACACTGTGTCTTGTCGGTTAGGAGCCTGATGTTGCAGTCGTTTTAAGGGGTGGTATAGTAATAATAATATAATAATCCGAGATGATTAAAGTTTACTGGCTTGTCCGGTTAGGAGCGATGTGTCTAGTTTCATAGGTCGAGGAAATACCCAAAGTCGAAATAAGACTACTGGCTCTGTCGGTTAGGACGCCTGATGTGTCAGTTGTTTAAAGGACTGAGGGCTAATATTGCTTGATGAGTAATAATAAAGCCAAATTTTGACTCCGAGGTTATCTAAATAAAGCCTCCATCTCTAGACTCGTAGTTGAGTTGGTTCAGATGAAATAAAAAAGATAGCCCATAAATGATGCAAAATTAGAACCTTAATGTGGACCATATTCTCAGCATATCGTCTCTTTAGGAAATGATTTCAAACTAATTGTGGTTTTAAACCGGTCACCTTTATAATAATAAGGCCTTAATATATTTAAATGAGTGATCTCGTTTCACATTATGTTTTCCGAATAAAAGCCTTAGAGAAAATTAGGAATAAGAGAGCGAAAAGTAGCTGCGTTTACACAATTAACATTTATGAGTAGTGTTAGCATCTAATCTTATATTTAGCTGTGATTTCGTTTTAAGTTTGGTTTGGAGATTGTGAAAATCAAAGATGACGAACTTCCTTTATTAAAGCCTTTTAAATAAATTTATTAAAATTTTATACTTATCATTTTATCTATTAATGAATAAGTGGTTAAAACGGGGGCGCTTTAGAATCAAATGATTTTAATCTCTTTTAATCAACCTTTACTGTTCTTGTTTGACGTGAGGGGTTATTAAGTTAAGGGGGTTAAATTATTTCTTTCTAGGCGTGTATTATAAACATTGCGTGTGGGACCAGCAATGGTTAAGTGTGGAGGAATTTGATGTGTGCTTAAACACACATCATTTATACCTTAGAAAACACTAATAAACGGACAAATAACTATAAAATATGCTTAATTATATTGCAAATATGTTTGTATTGTGTTATTATGTCTTGCAGGTACAAGGGATTGAAAACAGAGCAAAAAATAGTAATTTTCGGGCTCGACTCAATCAAGTTTACTTATTATTCGAAGTCAAGACGAAGTCAGGAAAAATTTTCGAGCATGCCATTGAAAAAAGCACGAAAAATCAAGTCCGACGGTGTTTTCATCTTTTATTGGGCCGGCTCGACACCATTTATATGGGTCATACCGACCCATATTTATTAAATGACCATAACTAAGATCCACCAGCCCAAGACAAAAGTCCCAAGCCCAACACCTGCTGGCCCAACTGCAAAATATAACTTAGCCCAGAAATGAAATCATTGAGACTAGGCCCAAGAAAGTACTAAAGCCCAAATCCAGCTTAATCCTAACGCAAGGATAAAAAGGACCAGAAGAGCATTATATCTTATATCTTTCATCTTTTCATTTTATTTTTTTCTTTCATAGAGTAGATATCAGTAGGTAGAGTAGAATAATATAGGAGTAGCAATAGTAGATTTTTAGGTGACATCAATATCATTTATTGTTCATCTTATGCATTTAGTTTCAACCATCTCAAGTCAACAATTTTGTTTTCATTTTTATTTATTTGAGTAGACAATTATTATTTAATAAACTTAGCTTTCTTTTAATTAGGCGTTTTGTTTTTAATCGTTATTTTTTTAAGGATTGCGAAATGATGTTTTTAATTCTATTCTTTGTCTTGTTTTGAAATTAATGAAGTATTGAGTTTTAGTTACCATTTGGGTTGTATTCATCAATATATGGTACAGTAATATATTTTAAACCTTTTTTAATTTAGTTTAGCCAATAGAGTTTTGTTTCTGATTTCAACGTTTTCGTAGCCGTATTCTGATTTAATTCATCTCTAAACATTTGTGTTCTTAAATTTAGTTAGTATTGATTAAAAGTTATGCTAGAGAAGTGGTTATGGAGCTACCAAGGAGGATACGGGTATATGAGCTTGTCGACTTGGGTATTGGTATTGATTGTAATTTATGACGAGATCCATTTTATCCTAGTCTTCTCATTTGGTGACTTCTAATCCCTTCTTTTTATCTTTTTATTTCTTTATTTTTATGCTTATTGTCATGTTTAGTTTAGTTATTATTATTGCTTTACTTGTTGCTTGTAGCGTAGCTATGATTATTAGCGAGTAGTTTTTTTTATATGCTTGATAAGTGAGTTGTGTTCGGTGAAATAAGTGTGGAAATAAAAAGTGATTATTGATTAGTGATTTTCGGATTACTTAGATTAGTGTTTTGGTTATTCAAACGGGCAAAAGCCGTAAGAATAATTAGGCATTGATTTAGTAATTAATATCTTGATAAAAATTGTTTTTAATAAAAACCAACGTTGTGAGAAGATAATTATTTTGACGGATATTGGTTCATTAATAAGAACTTACATACTTAAGGATCCGAACACCTCACTTGACAAGCGTATCCATTTTATATCTATCTTAGATCTATTTGCTTTGCTTATTATTAGGTATTAATTTAGTTTATTGTTTTAATTAGTATTTTCCGGGGTATAAATGATGTGTGTTTAAGCACACATCAAAAGGTTTGAGTTTATTGTCATCACTAAGGCTCGAACTCGTAGCGGCTTCACCCGTTCCTTCCGGCTTAAGGCATCTGCCACAACGTTCACCTTTCCAGGGTGATAACGGATTTCATAATCATAATCACTAATTAGCTTGATCCATCGACACTGCTTCATGTTTGGCTCCTTTCGATCAAGTATGTGATGTGGACTCTTGTGATCAGTAAACACGGTACACCTAATGCCATATAAGTAGTGTCTCTAGATTTTGAGAGCAAACACTACTGCTCCCAACTCCAAATCGTGAGTGGTGTAATTCTTTTCATCTGTTTTGAGTTGTTGAGAGACGTAAGCTATAACCTTCTCTTTCTCCATTAATACAACACCCAATCCTTTATGCAAAGCATCACAATAGACCACAAAATTTTCAGTTCCTTCTGGTAATGCCAAGTTTGGCGCACTACAAATCTTCTGCTTTAACATTTAAAAGGTTGACTCTTTTTTTTCTTCCCAAACAAACTTCATATTTTCCTAAGTCAGTTTAGTCAAAGGCTTGGAGATCTTTGAGAAACCTTCAATGAATCGTCAGTAATAACCGACAAGACCTAGAAATTGGCGTATTTCTGTTGGAGTGGTAGGTGTTGCCCAGTCCTTAATAGCCTCGATCTTGGAGGGATCAACATGTATACCTTGGCTATCAATTACGTGCCCGAGAAATTATACATTCGGGATCTAAAACTCACACTTTGATAATTTGACATACAACTCCTCCTTCTTAAGCAATTACGAGATTAGCTTTAGGTACTCTTCATGTTCTTCTTTGCTTCGAGAATAGATTAGGATGTCGTCTATGAACACAATCAAAAACTTATCCAAGTATGGTTTACACACCCGATTCATCAGATCTATGAAGTGTTCCTAAATGCTCAAGTATCATGTACATACCTTTATTGATGTTCCACATGTGTCTGTTAAGAGGAAAGCCGACAATGCGTAAAAATGGGACAGCCACTAGCGCGCTACCTCATGCGCTGACGCATGACTGGCGTGCCAGGAACATAGTTTCGGTTTTCGAATTTTGGCTATCATTTTTTATTTTAAGTGTTGCGAACGTTTATTTGTCATCGTCAAAAAATAAAGGAGATCTTAGTCAATGTTTCTTTTTTTCAAAGTAAGTACAACAGTCGTCCTTGTGGTTGTCGATTCTTGCATGTTTCGTCCTTTTGAGAAATGGCCAGTATAATTAGTGAAACTTTAAAAAATTGACAAAAAGACAAAACTTGCAAAAAAATTAACAACTATAAAAACGCTTGTTGTACTTACTTTGAAAAAGGAACGAAAGATGTAAACAAAAGATCAAGTTTGAATTTGGTTCAGTTTTCGGTTCATTTTTTCCTCAAAGTCGGTTTTCGGTTCGGTTTAGTTTTGACTTGATGCTTAGCCTTTTATATAGTAATGAAAAAAAGTCAAAAACACACCTCTAATGATACAACCAACCAACCCAACAACAAACCGAACAACACTTATTTACTAAACAAAACACTTCCTCTTTGTTTGTGAGACGACAATTCCCAAGCTAAACTCACTCTTGTTATCTCTGCCACCCTCTTTCTCTTTTTTATATCTTTCTCATCATCATTTATTATTTGAATCATTAAAAATGAATATTGACAACGAGTGTTATCTTACCTGTAGATAATGCATCTAGGTCTACTAATAACTCGGAACCATCAAATAAAATGGGATCTAATTTGTCTAGTTCTTCATCTTCTTCTAATTTTCATGCAGATCATACAAATCATCCTATTCATCATCAACTCTGGATGCACAAAGCACATGACGGGAAACCTCAAGCTGCTAAATAATTTTGCTACGATGCGGTTCGGAAGTGATCAATTTGCACCTATTCTTAGATATGGGGATTTGGTTCAAGAAAATGTAATGATCAAGAGGGTTTACTATGTTGAAGGTCTCAATCACAATTTGTTAATACACATAAGCCATAAAAATATTTATTTATATTTTACGATCTTTCTATGTTTTGTCGATAACAATCATAAAATCATTATAAGTAGAGAATAAAATACATAAGTTTTAAACGAATAGTTTTCTAACTTGTTATACCCATCACACGTCAAACTACTTACATTTTAAATAAACTCAAGGTTTTGTGCATAAAAAATATTCTTACAAAATTACATATTATGCAAGTAACACAAAGTTACTTACACATTTATTTAGAAATTATGTAAAATAAAATTACATTTTACATCATGCATGACATCAACATAATCTTTTCATATCTAAACTAAATCTTGGAAGATCACACAAGATCTTAGAAGATTACACAAGATTTTGGAAGATTTGATATCCAAAATCCTGATTTGCACTACCAAAACCCCGAATCCCTTACCTAACACTGGCCGGATCCCTTTTGGAAGGGATCCGCTAGATCCGGGTGAACAGTGCTAAAATTTTTCCTATAAATAGCAAACTATTTATCATGTTTGCTTCACCCCTTTCTCTTGCATCTCTCTAACATTCTCATATCTCTCTCTAACATTTGATCTCAGATCTAGTTTACTTTCATATTTCATTTTTAGGTGATTCTCTTACCAGAAGAAGAAATTGCCAAAATTGCATACGAGACGATCAAGCTCAAGTTTCCTTGTTGCAAGTCTCCATCATCATATCAAGATCATCTTATTGATTCTTGTACATCATTTACTCATTGTAATCACATACTTCATCCTTGTAAAGTAATGATAGCATTGGGTTGGTTCTACCTTTGTTATAACCCAGTATTTAGCTTTGTACCGGAAAAAGTGTAAGTGACGTAAGGTTGGTTCTACCTTTGTTAGAACCCGGTATTTAGCTTTGTACCAGATAAAGTGTAAGCAACGTTGTGAGGCTTCTCCGCCGGACAAGGAGATTGTCGACTAGTGTTTACGAACTCTCGAGTTGGGTACTCGGGGAGTGGAGTAGGGCAAGGAAGGTGTCCTTGTAGCTGAATCTGTAACATTTCTCATTTCAGGTCATTTACGACTTCATTTATCCCATTATTTATTTTTTTGGCTTTTGCGCGTTTGCTTTTAATTATTATCGTATAGTTAAATCGCGTAAACTAAAAACCATCATTCAACGTAAACGGACACCAAACAAGTTAAAATTTACGTCAAACAAGTGTTATAGAATTATTTAGAGTATAATTCATAACCTTTCATATTTTATTTTTATTGGTTAAGTAAAACATTTACGTTTCGCAATAAAATACATTTAGACACACCTGAGAAATACCTAGACTTATCTAGACTCAAACCAATACCCACTTTTATTCCTTAAACAAAAAAATTATACAATTTTGTATCATTAAGCCTATAAGGGCCGGTTATGTTTAAACATAAGACAAACATTTTATATACTCTTGGTTATTAACCACTAAAGTATACCTTAATCCCATATAACTAGAAATTGTCTAATCAATTATACCCTAGCTCTAATCCTAGGCGTCCAATGGTTTAAGAATGGAAAGGGTCACTTGTAAATCACTTACAGGATCTTACATACCCTTACACATGTACCCTTAACCCATAGCTTACCATAGTTAGTTTAATGATGAATGGTTAGTTAGTTTAAGGTTAAGGAAACCTTAAACTCTAGCACACTTTGCCTTGTTTCTTTTCCATTTCACTCGACCAAGGAACATATGGATATTAAACCCTCAAATCTTGGCTAAAAATCTTGTTCACATAGGGATTTGAATTAAAAGCTAGTGTACGTAAACAAAAATCTTATACAAGATTTGTATCTTGTGTTTCCCTCCCTTTAGCAACTCGTCACCCACACAAACCAATTTAGCAAATCTTGAATATCTTGTACTTCATCCAATTCAATTATTATTGTACTTAACACAAGCTTATAACTTCTCCCTAAATAACCACCTATAGTATGTACTAAACTACTACTTCTCTCCTAGCAAATCGGACATGGTTTTAAGAAAGTTGGTATAGAGATATTATCCTCTTTAATTAGGAAGACACAATACTAAGAGTGTTTACACAATTCTCATACTTAAAACAAAACTACTAGCAAATCCTCTCTTACTCTTGCTTGATTCGGAACTTAACGGAACCCTTACAAACCTCACCTTCACTATAAGTTCATCAGCATTACGTGAATACTAGGGTCACGTACAAGAACATTGAAGGGTACACGAGCAAAGATTGGGGTACTTAAAGAGCTTTAAAGCTTCGAGTTTGATATACAATTTGGTATACACATTGGGTTGTCATCCTGCTCGTATAAACTCAAAGGCAAGACTCTAGGACTTTTGTAAGTCGCGTTCTAAGCTTACATGTTCATACCATGCTTTTCTTTCTTTGGTTGCTAATCATTTGGGTCACGTTAGTTGTAATTAACAAACTAACGTGAGCTTGTGCATGCATGGTGCAAATCATACATGTTTCACGCATGTATACATGTAAATAATCACTTGTGTGGTGCTAAAAGATGTTAATATATATAAAATAAGACATATCAAGGACTAGGGCTTATTTAGTTATATTGAAAACACTTACACACGAACTACAGAAAACTTACACGTAAACTTTTCACAAGAACATGATGGCTTGGCGTAGGAAGATGTATACTAACTAGTTGGACGATTGCATGTGGTAAACACGACCCATATGAGTGCTAGACGAACTTGTTTTGGGTTACTAGTGATCAAATTGTTACAACACGAACCACACACACCACAGTGGACGTCTAAGTCCACTATTGGGCCTTAAGACCCATGAACGAGTCACATATATTTCCAAGATGGGTTATTTATGGCTTAAGCACTAAATGGTAAATCGTGTATCTTAACGAAACCTTAACGAACCCTAAATATCACTAGTAGACTTACAGGCCACTGACGGACCTTGTTGGGCCAAACAGTCCGTTAACGAACGTTAATGGGCCTAACAGTCTGTTAGATGGGGCCCACAGCTTATTAATAAGCTTACTTGAGATTATTGATGGGTTATAGGACTTAATGAGCTCATTTGGTTAAGTAATGCACATAAGGAATCCTATTTGGCCACTAATGGGCTCAACCGCCCTTAGCGAGGCCCAATACGGACTTAATAAGCCAAAACAGCTTATTTCAACTTCAAATACTTAAATGAAACCTCATAAGTCTAAAGAACTAGTTTAAAACCCTTATTGAACCTTATTGGGTCATCAGGTTTGGTTATTGGGTCGAAAGCCCAATAAACAATAAATAAGCTTATTCGAGCTTATTTATAAGCCAAGACAGTATATTGGCTTATTTTGACTCAATAAAACCTATTGTCACTTGTTAGAACTTAATTGGGCTTAAAATGCAATTTTTACAAGTTAAGGGACTAAAGGTGTCAAAATGGAAACTTTAGGGTAGAAACTGTCAATTCACTGTTTTGTAAATATAGGGACTGTTTTTGACATTTTGAAAACATAAGGGTGTTTATTGAATCATATTCGAACTTAAAATGTAACTTTGTAAAGTTAAGGGACTAAAAGTGACAAGTTAGAAACTTAAGGGTAAAAACTGTAATTTGACCATTTTAGGTTAAGGGACTGATTTTGACAATTCTGAAAGCCTATGGGTATTATATGATACTAACTGGTTTTATAAATACTTAATGTATCGGACTAGTCATAACATATAACGAATATTATATAAGTTAAAACATGATTTACAAATAGATACATAACACGATTAATAAATGTATATATTTATTAATAACACGTATACACATACTTGTACGTGTGTAGTCGTATATTTTCTCGAGAGCCAACGAGCAACAACAAATACAATAAACATATACATCACCACACAAGTGATAACAGTATATATAAACTAGCAAATTATTGTAGTTTATACATGAAGTCGTTAGCTTAAACTTGTAGACTAAGACTGGCCGTATTTACTTAGGTATTTGACGGTGTGATTCATTGGTCATACTTGGGTATATTACCATTCACCGAGGACTACTTACTAAGGTGAGTTCATAGCCCCATGTTTTACTTTATCAACGATTTACAACTTTTGGGGTGAGAAACATGCATTGTTTTACAAATTGGACGCAAGTGTACATTTTATCATGATTACGTGTTTGCCTAAGTAGCGATAACCCACTGTGCCCATCATCATGAACTGTTAATTACTTTGTGTGAGCGCGAATGTTATAAATTGATCTATTTGGGATTGACATCCCCGTTCGAGTGAGTAGCACTCACTATGCCGGTTTACCAGACAACAGACGTATACCATGTCAGATTTGGGATGTTGCGGGTTAGAACATCATCTAGGGCAATGTTGGCAATTTATATTGCAATTCATACATGTCGAGCTTCAGTGTCATGAGCTTAGGGAAACGTAATTACACTTTGTGATATTTGCATCTGTTGCATTATCATACACTTGGAAATCTTACGGTCCTACATTATATTTACATTAACCTATGAATTCACCAACTTTATGTTGACGTTTTAAAGCATGTTTTCTCAGGTCAATGAGGCACGAGGTGCTAAGGATACATTGGGGATAGTCTTTTGGGGAGTCATGCATTAAAGATTTGAAGTCATTACATCTTGGGATAATTGTTATGATCTAAAATCTTTGTTATCAAATGTTGAACAATTTAAGCCGTTGCGCTTTGTATTAAACAATTTCAATAAATCCAATGTATCGTATTTTAAACGACTCTTTTAGAGGTCGTTCTCATATCTTGTGCTATTGATCGATGAAGTAGCGCTCCCAGACTCATTATTCCGCTGCGACACAATTTGGGGGTGTTACAGAATTCACCTTAGAACACATATGAATATGAAACCGCAACCCTTAAACCTAAATCGCTTGATTGAACAACTTAAACCGCTTGGAATGTAACCCTAAACCTCTTGGAATGAAACCCTAAACCGATTGGAATGAAACCCTAAACCGCTTGAACCCTAACCCGTATGATTAAACCGCAGGATTGAAATCGCATGAAGTCTTAAACCGCTTGATTTAAACCATATGAACCTAAATCGCATAAACCTTGTAACTTAAATCGCTTGAAGAGTTGAAAGTTAAATCGCATAAAACTTAAATCGCACAACTCTATTTCGCTTAAAGTTAAATCACACAAATGTTAAACCGCTTGGACCTTTACTTGTTAAATCGCATAAGCTAAATCACAAGGATTTTAAATCGCTTGATGGTTCCTGGTTTAAATCACACAAAATATGCAACTTAAATCGCACAATGAGGGAAACTTAAATCATAAAAGTTCAAACCCGTATTTCGCTTGAGTTATTTCACATGATTTAAATCGCATAAACCCGTTTTTAAATCACAAGATTTAAATCGCACAAGTTCCTGTGAGTTTAAATCCCTTAGATCAACTTAAATCGCATAACTATTTTATATCTCACACAAAACCTATTAAATCACACGATTCAAACTGAGTTTAAATCGCAAGATCAAGAGTAAATCGCTTGGTGTCCTTTTTCAACTTAAATAACAACAAAACTAAAATAAGCTAGAAAACGATTTTGAAGACAAAAAGCTTACAACTTTTCTACAAATCTAGACCTAAAACACGTTTTAAATACTAAAAAATTAAACTTTATGAAATATTAGTCGTTTAGAGATCAAGTTTAAAGTTTTTAAGGTCGTTTGGATGTGAGACATGATAATAAACTTAAATAAGCTTGAAAGAAGCATGAACTAAGCCACAACCACCCTTTTTCTACCCTTAGCGATTGGTGCCACTTGGTATCCCAAAACTATGTCATTTTTTTATTACAAATCACATATATTTGGTAGAATTTTAGAGAGAGAAAGGGAGAGAATAGTAGAGAGAGAGAGAGAATAGAGTGGAAGGATTGTCTTTTTGAACTATGAAATGAAAGTGAAACAACCAACCCCCTCTTCATGTATGGAGAAGGGTATATATACTATCCTAGCACATGAAGTGACACCTAGGTTTAGTAAGGGTGGGTTAGGCTCGGCTTTGGTTGGGCTTTTGGCCTGTAACACGTACAAGATTAGATTAAACCTCGAGCCCGTGTACCCGACTAGCCTATTACATAAGTTATAAAGTTCCTTAAACGTAAAGACCCAACATAATCTATAATGACTTTTACTTCCTTTGTTCGACTCAATATTTAGAGGCTAACAGCAGGAAATATGGGAGTTTGTAAAACGTTTAATGTTAGAAAGTGATAAAAATGTACAAAGGACAATAACTTCCAATAACACAAACTCAAATAGTTAATATGACTTAATCCATGATTAACCAACAATTAACATAATCACTAATCACCTTGATGCAAAAAATCTAAGTGCTTTACATCTCAAGTAAAGCACTTCCCATAACAGGATATGATGCATTTACGCAAAGTGACCTTTAACTTTATTTGACCAATAAGGGAGTAAACCTGTTACGTGATTAGAGAAGACGTATAGACGAATTATGGTTAAACAAATACTTTCATTTGATGATATATTAAAAGTATGAATGTCCTAGGTTTGAGAAAAGAGTTTTGGCATTGGCTAGAGGCGTTTAGTAATGGTTTTGAGTTGGCGTTTTATCAAAAATGAGAGGACTTGTTTTTGACTTCTCTCTAAGTCTACCTCGTTTCGAGTGTATCTAATAGCTCAAATATCATGTACATACCTTTATTGAAAAATTCACATGTGTTGGGTAAGAGGAAAGCCGACGATAAAAAACTGACCAAAAACAGCTTTGAGCGTGGCACGCTGGCCACGTGCTGGCGCCTGCCAGCGCGCCAGAGCCACTGTTGTGGTTTGGTAGTTTTTGGCTATTGTTTGTGATTTATTGTTCGTTTCTGAAAAAAGATACACAGCGCAAGTGTGGACCATGTTTTGTATTACTATACGAAACTTGGTCGACGTTTCTCAATAAAATAGTAGCATTCTCTTAATAAAGGCGATGACAATAATTTTTTGCATTTATAATTTTTATGCGCATACTTTATTGACGCGTTGTCTTGGCGAGGCAACCAGAGGTGTATTGTGGTTGCAGCCATGTCGTTTGATTGATATTGCTCTTATATTTGCAAATTTGAACCTCTTGCTTCTTTCTTTTAGTCGTATACTACCATTTTGTTAAAAAAGAACCTTTTTCATGAATTTGTTGTTGATATTATATATACGATTGGGTGCTGAAGTAAGGGATGAAATGGGTGAGTTTAGGTGCTTAAGTGGGTGAGTTTGAGGGCTGAAATAGGTGTGTGTTATCCTAAAACTTAACCCATATCACAACTAATAAGCAACCAGCTAGAAAAAGTAGAGAGAAACTAGAGAGAGAAACCAAAGATGGAAGATTATATTAGAGAGAAAGAGAGGAGTGGTGGATGATTACACACACATACACATATAAGAAATGGTAACCAACACCCTCTCCATGTGTAGAGATGGTCCTGTTTATAGTCTCATACCCACATGAAGTGTATGGACTTTCTTCTTGGGCCGGGCTTGGCTTGAGGTGGGCTTTAAGCCCAAAACACGGACAATATTAGATTACAACCCAAGCCCGTTAAACCCGACTAGCCTATTACATTACAAGACTAACATTGACTAATAAGATCGATAACATTCTTGTTCGACTTATATAAAATTAAGGCTAACAATCTCCCCCAATGTTGAGGTCTTCTTTGATCTCCCCAACGTTGACATTCTTGATGGAGGTTATCTTGATTTGACTTTATCTTCCTCAATGTTGAAGATATGACGTTTGAGCTTTACCTTCTTTAGTCAGGTCTTTGTCTTTTCTTATTTGTAATGGCTTTGTTCATGCATGCTTAAGACGACCGTTAACATTCTTTAGGTGTCGTTTATGTGATCTTGATCTTGAGCCTTCATCTTTTGACTTTGAGTTCTTGAGATCTTTCATCTTGCATCATCTCCTTGACTTGAATTATTTTGATTTGACTTTCTTGATCAACTTGTTCTCTTGACCGACATACTCACACTGGTTGCATTCTTTCTTGACTTATATGAACATAAGGCTAACAATCTCCCAAAATACGATTCTTGATTTAACTTTGAAGATCTTTAAGGAAGTTTAAGATCAACAATCTTGATGCTAAATAATTGACATTTAGAGCTCGAGTATGAGTATGGGGTAATGAATCTGACTTCGCTGGTACATGGTTGCATCACCGACGTTTGAATCTGCATTTAAAAGGTTAGTGATAAACAACAGATATGAATGAAAGTGTCTTTGTCACTTCGTCAGATACGGTTGCAATAACCATGGTTTCTCGTTAATTTGTATAAATAATGTCTATGATAAGATAGAATTCATATGAATCTTCTTAACAGGGTTTCACAGCTGTACTAGCCGTTCTCGTTATCGGAATTAAAGAACTAAGAATCTCAATCCCCTCAACTAATTACCTTAAAAAGTAGCTAAGTGTTCATCAATGGGAATTAAAGAATCAATAGTTTAGAAAAGCTCCGTTTTACCATTCTTAAAGATTTACACTTATTACCACTTTTTTTAAGCAACTAACTACATATTTGACTTTCGTTATTTTCATAACCGTTAAGGATCATAGAACAAGACGCATTTCAATCATAAAATGCCCCAAAAAGGATAAATTCATCGTCCCCGACTTTTCACTCGTCCCAAACCAAGC